>QZLH01000063.1:8842-50297 GCA_003833135.1 Oehlia diaphana | reverse complement strand
AAATCACGTAATTCGATATAATATGAGTGAACTAATTTTTTTATGAATCAAGTTTAACATAAACTTGAAAATCATAAAATAGGTGTATCTTAGTCTGCTCTACGAGTTTACTTAAGGCTAAAAAGTAGATTTTAAATACTAGTTTTCACTTTATATATTAGCAAAAGCTTTTTTGCTGATCATATCCAAAAATGGATAGACAAAAATGAAAAGTCAAATAAATCAAAAATGGCATTCAAAACTCATTTTGTCATTCTAAGTAAACTTGTAGAGCAGGCCAAAATACATTTAGTATATATGTTTAAAAGGTCGTATATATATTGTGAAAAATTTTATTTAGAAATAAATTTTTTTCAAAGTCACGTAATTTGACTCTGCTTTAGACGTCCTCTAGAATAGGCAATTATCAATATTTAACTTCTATTATACAATATATATAATCACTTAATAATTAACCTTCTTTATTATTAATATCATCTGTTGTTTTAAAATTAATAAATTATATATTCTTACAATGTACAGTTAAAGGTAAAAATTTTACTACTATCAATATAGTTTATGATAAACCTGATGTAGTGACAATAATTATTGAAGAATATAAGATTGAAATTTTTACTAATCTTTTACCTTATATACTAGTTGATCTCCTTTATAAATATTATAATAAAAATAATTTCTTTATTCTCAAATCAGGTAGCCATAATTAATATAAAAAATTTAAAATTATCAAAAGATAATATGATAATATGAATTATCTACCACATATGAGGTAGCAGATAAAGAAATTAAATATTTCAGTAAATTTTATAATATATCTATTAACAAAGTATACTAATATTTGGATCTAACTAAGAACCTCACCAGCTATATTAGTATCATTTGCTATAAGCAAAATAAATATTAACAAATGATTCTCTAAGTAAAACCTATCAAAATGTAAACAAAATTACAATCTAATTTAATTATACTAGTGAAAGAGTATAAGAAATTTAATCTTCAATTCACTGGTATAATTAATATAACTCATAATCAATACTGCTATAAAGAATATATCTGAATTTGACGCCCTTTAAAGTGTGATAATAATATTTTAAAAAATCTGGATCTTATTAGATGTGACCATATTAAGAAAAAATTTCACATAGTTATCAACCTTCAGGATAACTTAGACAATGCATATGAAGTTGTCAGTTCCAAATTAGTATTATTTTTTTCTTTTATTACAGAAATTTTCTTTTTACTGATTATTCTAATAGCTTTCCAATATTTTGAATTTATGATTTTCTTTTTAATGAGTTCTATCTTCTTATTACTATGTACAGTCAACTCTTTCTAAGCGCACCCTTTATAAGTACACTTCATCTGTAAGTATACTCTCAAGCTTAGTCTTGAGCTTGAGACTTTGTAGTTAAGTGCACCCTTTTTATTAACACCGTGCAGTAAATTTTCTGAACCATACATATTAAAGTACTTTCTCTAAATACATACATGTGATTTCAACTTTTAACCCACCAATAAATTTTGTGTAAATAAGTAGAATTAAATAAATGTTATGCAATTTTTGCTGTGCAAGTAGCACGTCACTGCGAGTTTATCTTAATATCTTACTGCAGTTAGTGATGTTAAAATGGCATATAATATAATACTACATAAACAATAATAAAGTATGATAATTTTTTTACATATCACATAAAATTATATAAGTGCACACCCTCTATAAATGTATGTTCATGTCTAGTCCTAAGAAAAGTGCACTTAGGGAGAGTTAACTGTAATATACTCTTTTATTTATCTACATTTCATGTATTTACAATTCAGCAATTAACAATTTTGAATAGTGTAAACCATTTTGCCTATGAAAATATTTACAGGTGGCAGCTATCAAGTTGAAAGAACAATACAGATCATTTATTTTATATTTGATTGCATTATAGAAAATAATTTAGATATTAGATAGTATTTTTATGTATGTTTTTCAGTATGTTTTATTATTCTCTTCTGATTAGTGTTTCAAAAGTGATTTTAGATTCCTCCTATTTCTCGCTTTTCTTTAAAATCAGAAATCATTATTTACTTAGGTCTGCCAAGTTTGTGATTTAAATGTATTTTTTGTCCTTATAATTTGTACTATAACTTTGTTTTTCTGCATCATAAAAATAAAAATAAAAAAAATAAAATACATTCAGTTTCTTATATTTATTCATACATTCTAATTAATTATTCCCACTAATTATTTTAAACTTGGGTGGCTACCCTTTTCTGTCACATTGGAAATAAAGTCTATTATCCCTGATTAAAAATACTCATAGTTCTATATGTTGGTTTTATTCCATTACACATTGGATGATTAGACTACCTCATTTATCTGCTCATTTGAATTTCAATTTTTCTTAGTTCTTTATCTTTTCTCTTTCTTATTATTATACTTTTTTACTTTAGTTTCTTTTGTAATAGGTTTGCCTCTCCTCCTGGTTTTAATATTGATGTTAATTTTAAAATTTTGCGTGTTTTTGATGAACCTTTATTTGTCATCCTCCCTATCCCTAATAAATAATAATAATTATACATTTTATACTGATAGCTCTATTTCTAATTTTTGTTCTCCTAATATTTCTTCTGGTTTTGGCTGAATATAGGCTGATGAAAATGATTTCATTCTGTCACATCATTCTTCTACAATTACTTTGGCGTGGCCTTTCTCACTCCATGCTGAATTACAAGCTATTCTATCTATTCTTAAACCTTTATTACGTGATGTTACAGGCAATATTCATATTGACTCTCAAGTTGTTATTTCATTAGCACAGAGAATGCTCTCCTTCCCGTTGTTTTTCACTCTCTTTGTAAGGCCAAAATCTATCTATCTATATATCTAAAGTAGGATCCAAAAATACATATATAGAGGTCAGGTAATGAAAAAATTTTTTTACTATGAGCTGTACGCTAGAGAATTTTTATATGAATAGTACGCATAATTGACACCTGATATTAAAATCCTGCAAAAATACGCAAATAAAATTTCAGACATTAAGTTATAAATTATTTTATCATGACTTTTATATTATTTATAAAACAAAATACTATTGTGAACAAATAGAATTTATTCTAATTTACCATTTTTTCAATAATATTTTACTAAAATTATATATACTGAATATAAGATTGGCCGCAAACTAAATTTTTACATATAAAATTTTGATAAAAAAAACGCAATCTTGATGACCTAACTATGAATGAAAAATTCTTAAATTGTACGCAAATCAAAACTTTACTCCGTCTAATTCCACTATGATGGCGACGCATCTGTGTACCCTACCTCTGTATGTATATTTCTGGGTCCTTATATGGTCCCAAAGGGTGCATTTATAGGGAGTTGACTGTAATATGATACTCTTGATGAATTTTACCCCTGGTGCTGAGCGTTAAAGATCACTCTATAATAATAAGTTGATCAATTTCAGTTAGTGTGAATCATATGAATTATGCATAGATGATTAGCCTTATTTGTGCTATGAATTGATACCAAATTTGGCAAAGATAAAAAGTTTAAAATACTGCTTATTATATTTGTTACATGAAATATACTCAAAAGACAAACCTTCTTAACGTAAAGTGCGTATAAAAAATAAAAGAGCTCAAATTGTAAGTGGTATATTAATCGAATTGGCAAAAAATAGTCTTAAATTTAAATTTAAAGCCCTCGATATGAATAAAAGAAAACCGAAAAAATTTGTGATCACTCTACCTTACGCCAAAATGGGTTAATATGATGTCATAAATTATAATGCAATGTTGACATCATTCGTTTATTATAAAATCCCAACTTTTTTCCTCAAGCTTTCTGCAACTTAACGTTAATAATGTCCAAAAATTCCGACGCAGATTCACAAGTAAATTCAACGAATTTGGCTCAAGGGACGGACAAATTACTGTTTCACCAAATTCGTCAAAAGGGAAACAAAGATATCTTTGCTGACTACATAATACTCCTTCGAACGATTCCAACGAAGAGTTTGCCACCGACTGATAAGGAAGAACATAAAAAGAAGCTTGAAGAAACGTGCAGAAAAGTTATATATAGTTTAGAACAGGCTGGTCTTCAAGCTGAAGTCCGCAGAGGCTCTGACAAATTAATATTTATATTTGTTCTCTGTGATTTACATAGGCTAAAGAGAGAGGTCGAAACCTCGAGGTATTGTTTCAAAATAAATAGTTTGTCGTTTTTTATATTAGCTAATTTGTCATTATATCTATGAATGTAGAATTAATGACTGGTTTGCAGGTGTTCGTGTAAAGGATATTCAAGATGATAATGAAGTCGAAAACGACGAGCCTCTACCAGACTCTGAACGATTACGTCTAGTATATGAAATTATAACAAAACCCGTACAAGAAAAAGGTGCTGGTATTAATCCTGGACTTGGTGATTTCGAATTGGTTGAGAGTATATTGCTTCTTCAAGATGACGAATACAATGAGGTTTAAAGTCTATGAATAAAAATAACATACGCAAAAAATTTTTTTTCTCTTTAATTAATTGGTGACTTTTAATTTATCACATCCTAATAGGAGTGGATAAAGACTTGGTCAACCAAGTGGATAATCGAAAAAGAAGATCTGTTTAGATTAAGAAATCATTTTGGAGAAAAGGTATTTAATCATATTTATTTCACAAGAATTAATGTGTGAGGCTAAATAAGTTTTTTTATTTTATTTTGTAGATTGCATATTATTTCGCTTTTCTTCAATACTATTGCGTATGGCTCATTGTGCCATCAATTGTTGGTTTATTTACTTGGTTGGCTTTATCTGAATATTCCATCTTCTATGGGGTCTCAATTGCCCTATGGTCCATAGTATTCGTAGAATTTTGGCGACGAAAGGAATATGAGTTATCCGTCTGGTGGGGAGTACGTAATTACTCTCGCGTTGAACGTTGCCGTCCAACTTTTCAAAAAGAATATTACATTCCAGATCCCATAACTGGTGAAAATAAACCTTATTTTTCTCCATGGAGAAGATGGTTACGAAGAGCTGTCGCAGCTCCAATAATTATTATGTTTAGTTTAACATTATCTGTGACATTGCTTTTCTATATTTTACTTAATGTTATAATGTCTGACTATTATGATGGGCCATTTAGAGAAGAGTTGGTATGTGTTCAATTTTGTTTTGTCATTTTATTGTGATGCTAATAAATTTTATATCGAAAATTTTATTACAGATGTATCTACCGACTGTAGCTTATTGTGCCTTAGTTCCTGCGTTAAGCATGTTTTACACAAAGATTGCGCGGCGTCTTAACGAATATGAAAACTATGAGACTGAATCCTATTATGAATTTAATCTCTCTCAAAAGATCTTCATATCCAACTTTCTTATAGGAAATCTTTCAATTTTCTTTATTGGCTGGATTTATATCCCTTTCAATTACGAGATTGGACAATACTTTGGAAGTTTTTTTGAAATATTTGGGTTATCAGTCACAATTGAACCTGTTGGGCCAGAAAGACTGATGAATGAATTGAAATATTTTGTTTTGACTGGTCAAATTATGAGCCTTTTCATGGAAATTGCATTACCCTATTTACTTCGAGCTGGGGCAGTTGGGGTTAAGAAAATACAACGGACTACCACCAAAGATGATGCAAGAAACGAAGACGAGTCTGCATTTTTGAAGAGAATTAGAAGAGAAGCTAAGTTACCTGTGTATGATATATTTGAGGATTATGCTGAAATTATCACTCAGGTATTAAATTTATCATATTTAAGTTTCAAACAATAAAATTTTATGTAAATATTCGTTTTAATTTGTAATTTTTATATTATAGTTCGGTTATGTAAGCTTATTCTCTGTAATATGGCCATTAACACCAATAGCGGCACTTATCAATAATTTGGTAGAATTACGTTCTGATGCCATCAAGTTATGTGTACATACTCGACGACCAATACCACATCGTGCTGATAGCATTGGACCTTGGTTGGAAAACTTGGTAGATACCATAATAATTCTTTTTTCTTCGTTTTATAATAAACTTTTTACTAACAATAATTTGTTGTATCTATAGGAGCTACTTACTTGGTTATCAGCAATAACAAATCCTTCTTTACTTTATCTATACCATCCAACCTCAAAGGCATTTTCATCTGCTTCGTTAATTGTTATGATGGCACTCATATTTTGTACTGAACATATTTTCAGTATTGTTCGCTATATTGTACGACAAATGATGTCCGCCATTCCAAGTTCTGCGGATGACTATATTAAAAGTCAGGAATATAATGCAAAGAAACGGTTACTGGAAAAGAGAGCACCTGCTCTTAAGAGACAAATATCAAATCAAGAGAAAGGAGGAACTTGGACGTGGGGTAATGATCTTGAAGAATCACTTCGTTCTGCCATCCACGACTATAAGACTGAATGAAAATTGAAAAGTCAATTTTTTATTAAATTTGTAAATAATGATAAATTTTCAATTTTGTGTGACATTCTCTATATAATTATCTCGAATTTTGTATTTTATATATCTTACACGAAAACGAGGTTTTCGTTTTTATTAAGTTATTACTTTATAGGTTACATTATAACTGAGAATCTGTACATGTTGACATGTTTCATTTTTATTACTTGATTCAAAGCTAAGCAAAAATAAACATTTAGTAAGTACTACTTAGCAATTACACAAGGATATTTGGATATAAAAGATCGATAGATTCCAAACGTGTAAATTGATAATAAATCTAATAAATCCATATATGAATGAGTAAATTAAGTAAAGTTTTTCATTAAGAACATTCTCAAATATTAAACAACTAAAATTATAACAAAAAAACTAACTGGTATACATGCATCAATTATAAAGAATAAATAATTAGTCGTTCTATATTGTAATGTGATTTTTCTATCTATAAATGGGTATATTGAACAATCTTAAAAGATTGATTAAAAATTTTCTAAAAGAAAGAAAATTGAATTAATTATTAAATCATATTTAGTAAAAAATATTAAATTGCCTCTTACCTTTTCCATAAAAAAATCTAGTTCCATCCTCAAAACCTTGACTCCAAAGGTTACATTTCGTATGTAAGGTTTTACCAAGTGGTTTTGGTCCACAGAAGAAAACACCAATATCCGTTGCTTGATATTGATCTCTCATATTCGAGAAGATCTTATCCCAATTAGGACGACCAAAATGTGTTGGCGCGCGAAGGCCTGTAATTGTATCTTTAACATTACCATCATCATTCACGAGAATATTTCCAACCTCCGAATGACGTAATCGACCCGTAAGATAAATGTGTGTTTCAATGAATTGTTCAATGTCTTGCTCTTCTATAGCTGACAATAGTGATTGAAACCATTCGAAAGACTAAATTTCATTGAAAGAAAAGTATTAGGAAAATATATAAAGTAAAAAAAAAAGCTTTAGTAAATCTTACATCATAATCACGGCAAACCCAGAAAAAGTATACTTTAGATAATTTGGTCGATTTTGTGGGGTAATTAACGCGATACCAAATGCTTTTAAGAATACTAGCGAATGGAGTAACACCAATGCCAGCACCAACAAGCATAGCAACTTCAAATTTAAACACATCTTCAGAAGCACTTCCAAATGGACCATCAACCATAATCCTAGGTAAAATTTTTTGAAGTTCTGGGTTATTTGATGAAATATCAATTCCATCATATTGACTTTTTATACGATCTCTATTTTCTTTACGAATTCTTAATTCCTCATCAAAATTGCATCCTAATTTTATGGATAAAGCTTTGGTAAAATCACCAACAACACGTATATGTACAGATATATAATCCTCTTCCGGTGCAGATGTTAAAGTAAAAGGATGCCATTCCCAAAGTGATACTTCGGGACAGGATAAAAAGATATATTGTCCAGCTTTAGTTGACATGGAAGGTTTTTTAATTTGTATTTCAACAACACGTGAAGGATGCATGACAACTTTTGAAACATAAGATCTTTTTCGTGCACGAATTTCGCGAAGAATACGTTCACTAATATAAATTACTCCTGAAGCTATCCAATATTTCCAGAAATTAGCAATACTATCACATTTTGGTTCTCTATCAGGCTTAATCATACAAAACGCTCCATGAAAGGCCCAAGCTCCAAAAAATGGAACAAAAAGATGATGAAAATACCAAAATCTATTAAAATGACTTCGTCTTGCACTTTCTCTTGCAGTAGCAACCATAATAACCAACGATATAAGCATTACATAGCCTGTTGCACCAGGTCCCGTTTCGAAATTAATTTCAAGCCATCTTAATATTGGAGAAGGAGCAGTAATGGCTAGTTTTGCAAAATTAACCCAATGAGCAACAGTATGAAGTACAGAGAAAAAAAGTAAAGACCAGCCAATAGCTTTATGAAATTCGATATTTTCATCGAAAGGTACGATATTATTAAGAGGTGTTGCACGAATAATGGAAATTAAATTCCTACAAACAGGAAATAAAATCATGGCAGCATCAAGATGAAGAACTAATGCGGATGATCTTGCAATTGAATATGTTATACCAAAAGCGGCTCTTGCTCCCGTCAAATTATCGCTATAAAAGTAATTGAGAAAAGCTAAAGCAAAAACCAAACCGTGAAGTGCTATCCATACTCCAAAAAATATGGCACGACCGCCTGGAATTGATAAATAATAATTAGAAAACATTACTTCCTCGATATGTATAATGCCTTTCTATCCTTCTTTAGATATACCTTCATTGATCATCCATGCTTGAAGTTTTTCAAATTTTGTAACTGGTTTTTTAACAGTTACAGCTGTACCATTTGAGGGATAAGGATCAAATTTATCAAGATTAGGTATCTTCTTTACAGAATCTCCTCTAGCTATTTTTCTTAATGAATCACCGCGTCCTGCATTACCAGGATTATTTACTAAAAGTTTTTTTGAGGGTTGTCTTTGAATAACAGCATCTTCAGAATATACTATACTATCATGTGTACCGACACTTGTAGAATAACTATTTCTAAATTCTGAACTATCAACGTATTCACTCGTTTCTTCGTATTCACTTGTATATCGATTATTTTCACCATTAGACAAGTTCGGGTCGAAATATGGGTTATATCCAAGCGAAGGATTCATAGATTTACTCATGATTTATTTATTCTCGGTTTTAAAATTATTGTGGGTTTTTATTATTTTCGCGTTATATTTTAAACAAGTATACACCAAAAAACACACAGAATACACAGAAATGTTCACGATAATAATAAACTCGGCCAGCCGAGAGACTTTATTAGAATAAAAAAGGTGGTTGTAAAATATCAAAATGATAGAGTATTAAAAGAAATAAAAAAATTTATAGTGTGCTAGTATATAAATGGACAGTTATCCAAAAAAATAAATATAAAAACAAACTCCCTATGTTTGTTTATATTCATGTACCTGACCTGATAGCAAAATTTAGATTTTTTAGGGGGCTAGTTGTTTCATTTTAAGTTAATTTAGACGCAGTAATATAAGGAAACATTGTTCTAAATCGAGATAATATCTGTTTCATTTGATGCGATTTGTTCTTTGTAAATTTACCTGAAACAATTGGGAATATCATACGATTTTTTTTTGTGCAACTACGTAACTATTTGATGATCGATCATCAATGTTGTGATCAACGCAAAGAAAAAGATGACTTCTGGTATGAAAGACAGCAATAATAGAACTACGATCTATGTTGGTACTATGAGCATTATTATGTATTATTTTTTTTTCTTTTACCTTTTACCACTACCTTCTAACCCTTAATATTCCTATAGGTGGACTAGACGATCAAGTAAATGAACAAATTTTACATGCAGCATTTATTCCGTTCGGTGACATAGTAGAGATTCAAATACCACCAGATCCAGCATCTCGTATGTAACATTCTATGCTTTAATTTTCTTCCCTTATAAATAATTTATACGTTTTTTATGCATTTTAAATCATTTGTTAGATAATCAACATCGCGGATTTGGCTTTGTGGAATTTGAAGAAGCAAGTGACGCACAAGCCTCAATAGATAATATGAATTTATCAGAACTATATGGTAAAGTAATAAAAGTTAATTTAGCGAGACCAATTCGAATTAAAGATGGAAGTATGAGAGCAGGTAAAATATTGTAATTAGTCTTTAATGGTATTTCGATATTTTGAAGATTTTGTTTATACAAAAATATTGTTTATAGTATGGTCCGAAGATGCGTGGCTACAAAAATACGCGCTTAAATCTGCTGACCCGAATGTACCTTACGAATCAGATGAAAATGAAGGAGATAAGCAGCAACAAGAAGGGAAATCAGATACAACACAAATGCAATCTCCCGAACAATAATTTTACAATATGGAGGTTCATTAAAATATTATATTATATTCTATATTACGCTTGTCATCGAGGCTTCTAATTTACGTTGATCCGATTCCGTTAAAATTTCACGATGCTGTTTTTCAAAATTTATATAGTCCTGAGTAGTAGTATTTCTTTTCTTTTCTTCATCAACACAAAAAATATCTTGTGTACTAAAATTAAGTTGATCATTTTCTTCTTTGTAATGAGGAGGACATTGAGAAATATTGTTATGAAGGTTAATTCCACGATTAATTAAATCATTAAAAGTAGTTAAATTACCCCAAAGATTAGTTACAGGTAATTCAGTGAAATCGGTTAAATGATTATTTGGCAATTCATCATATAAGGTAAAATCTTTCATTAAAGGTACACCAAATATAGTAACGGGTTCAGGTTTGTCTTTTATAAGGTGAATATGTATGCCAATTTCTGCATGATTGGTAGAAAAACTAGTGAAGTTTTTATAATTAGGATATAACATAACATAACCTCTTAAATAAATTAATTCAATAAAATATTTTTTCCAGGATTTTTTCCATTTAAATGATGATCTACTATTTGGTACGATGATTTCTTGTGAATGATAATTTGATTCATCGTCTAATCTTCTAATAAGATATTCATGAAATTCTTTCCAGATCTCAGGAAAGTATACCGCACCCCAACTACATGGTACTTGAGACAGATAAGGGGAGCGACTAGGAAATTTTGTTCCATGAAATATAAATTCAGGATCGTATGGTCTACGACCAACCATATGTAACTCCATCTGTCTTTGTCCGTATAAACTTATACCAAATAATCTTTGATATTTAGCAGGACCATACCGATATTTTAATATAGTATACTTAACCCAGAGATAATAAAATGGAGATACTTCAACATCATCTTCTAATAATATACCATAATCATTATAATCATTTGGATAATATGATTCTACTACCGCAGGTAGTAAACCTCCTTGGGTTACTCTATGACGAACATTTTTTGAGCCATGATTCCATAGAAATTTCGAGCAAAATTCTATTGTAACTGGATCAGCTCCTCTGTCCATATTTATTGTTAATGTAATATTATCATCACCAAAGTAATATGACGCGTTTAATGAATGAATTAATCGTGATAATGAATCTGGCCTGTTCTGTGTTATTATTTGCAATTGAATTTTTGGTTTATTCCAATTTTTTAATGAATAAAATGGCAAATCAATTATCAATCCTGTTACGTATTCAATTTCTTCTAATGGTATTTTAATCACCGTAATGGTATTAGTATTCTCTATATTAAATTCTTCAATCACCGATGAAATTCCTTGATTGATGAAATCTTTTGTAATTTTAGCATAAATTAATATTTCAGGGTTTAAATATTCTATCATATGTTTAACATCTTTATACACTTGATTTCTAATATTAGTATTATCATTCTCGAATGAATTGGTTCGAATGTCAAGATCATATACATTTATATGACCACATGATTTGTTGTTTTTAATAATATTCCTTAATCTTGATATATCTAATCCACGATCTTTTCCTGTTGTAATAACATTGACCGAATTATTACTTTTCAATGATAGTTTACAATATAGTGATCTAAAATATTTTTCTTGATAAATTCCATCAAGTATAAACATAATCTTATTCTTACTAGAAGATTCTTTTACAATTAATGGGTATCCACGCTCAATATAATGTACCCAAGCAGCATTATTTGAAAACTCTCGTCTTAAGTTATTGCAAGTAACGGTTTGAATTGATATTGTACTTATATCACCCCATGATTCTTGATTAAATGTAGGAAGTATAATGGAAGGTATATTAGAACGATACCTAAGAGCAAAACTAATCAAAAATTCTAATGGAAGATATATGGCATCTTTATTATTCTCTTTAAATAAAGTTGATAACCATTGTTTTTGTAAAAACCATATATTTGTTAACATATCAACCCGTTTTGATGTTCTTGAATATTTCATCATAACATCATTAGAATATGTAAAATATGATGATATATGATCATCATAACAAGTCAATGAAACTTCATAATCAATCTCACTTGGTATATTATTAAGATTTGCTCCCATAGTACCCAATAATGTATTGTTATACTCTTTTGTATTTGATATAGAAAACATATTTTGTAAATATCGATTTCCTAAAATCACTCCGGAATTCAGCAACAATATATATTTTGTTTGAACTTTTTGTGCTATTTGTAAATATGCAAATGGACCTAAATTATCAATTTCTTTAATATATACTTGTACATAATTAATTAACTTCTTTTCCAGTAATAATTTATTTATTTTATCTACTTGTTCTGCTAATGTTATTATCCAAATTGATTCGGGTTTAACTGTTTGAGAAAGGACCGCATCCAATTGTTTATCAATATTTCTATCATCATCTTCATCATCTTCATCATTTTGATTATTTTGATTATTAGCGTGAATAATTATTACTGTTACTGGCACTTTAGAATTTAATGTTGAACCCCAGGCCGATTCTAAATGTAATAATTCTATGTAAGTATGACCTTTAAAGACACCTGTGTTTAAAGTTTCAAAGTAAGTGTGTGGTATATTCTCATTTTCACTGTTTATGTTATTATGTTGCTTGGGAGAGTATTGGTGATTCGTTATGATATTTAAGTAAAATATGGCAAAAAAGAAAAGTGAAAGTGAGAGGAGAACTATATAACGAAATATTCTAGGAAAAGAACTTGTACGTAATAAATAACACGTTATCCCAGCACGTTTATTATAGGAAAAACGTGTTTGTGAACTTTCCTTATGATGCATTCTTTTCCAATACCGTTTTCAATTAAAAGAAATAAGATAAAAAAGATAGATTTAATTATTATTATTTCATTTTTTGGTGCATGGTTTTAATGAAGATAAAGATAATATCGCGTTATTTTGATGATCCTGTTATTGATCCCGTTTGTGTAACTAGAATCACCGAATCGATTTAAGATATTTTATTAAGGATTTTATATTTGGAATAGCTAAAATTTTCTTTATTATAATTTATGTAATAGAAATATAATAAATTTTGTTTATATATTATTATTTATAATAATCCCCTGTCGTACTAAGTGTCAATAGTTTTGAAAATTGAGCTGAATTTATAAATGACCGGGAATCTAATTTTTGAAAATTGCGAGTGATTAGCTGAATTTATACTTATTTCCCGGTTTCATATAGATAGCCGGAAAATTTTTAAAATTGTTAATAGTCAATCACATGTTAAATTTAATGAGTGACACGCTCCAGGGGATTTTGATACTTCGGGAAAAAAAAACCTATTACCCATGTACTTTTCTTATCAATACTGATTTGTAATAATTATATTGTATCATTTGCTGTGCTATAATTTACCTTTTTATATAGTCAATAATAACTAAAGTAATAATTATTAATTGTAATTGTATATTTATATTTATTTTTTTTATTATTAAATATTTAATTACAAAACTGTATATATAAAGCTCCAAAATATAGTTAAAGAGGTATTATCTCAAGAGGGGTTCTAATATAGAGAGATGATTATGTAGTAGTGTCTCAAACTTAGATAGACTTATATAGACATATTGTAAAAAAAACTTGTATTTCTGTTATTTTTATTCGTTCTTTAATTAAGTTTACAATATTTAGCCGCAAAAAAAAAAAGTTTTGAATATATCCATGTCCATTCAAATTAATTATGCTCCCGGTTTTTTGTTTTAACGTAAATCAATTAAAAAATGAATAAAAATCTAATTATAAATTATGCTGTACTTCGTCCGAATCCCGCACTACAGTATATTGGTCTTCAAGTCTAAAATCGGGAGTGCTAATACTGAATTTGGATATTTTCAGCCTGATAAACATATTTGCACTTCTATATTTCTTATTAGAATAATTTAATAATTTTCACGAGGCTGTTTGATGACATAAACGCTACATGCATTTATTTTTGAGGAAATTTATACAACTATAAACTTCTATTTTAGCTGTATTATTTATTGTATTGCACACTCGTTTTTACCTTTGCTCGCTTTTGCAAATTAGAATATTCAATAGCTTGACAAGAACAACTATCTTAAACTCTAAAATAATATGATTTCATTTGAAGAAATAAAGATGAAGCTCGATGTAGTACCAGTAAGACCGCTCGCAACGGCGATAATAATAGCAGCGCTGTATACAGGAAGTCGAGTTAATAATACAATACAATTTGGAGTACGCGCTTTTATTAGTATAATATTCTTATTAATATTTTCAGCTTATGGAAGTTTAATAGCGATTATATTTAGTATAATAGGCAAAAGAGGGTTAATTAATTTTGTTACAGCAAGGACTTACGGATATTTTGCTAGTACTGCTGTAGGCATTTCTTTTAAAGTACAAGGTGAAGAATATTTAAATACACGACCTGCCATCTTTATATGTAACCATCAAGCTGCTGTTGATCTATTAGTGCTAGGAAGGATATTTCCTAAACATTGTGTGGTTGTTGGTAAAGCTTCTTTGAGATTTATTCCTCTTCTTGGAATGTTCAGTAAGTGAAAGCCTTTTTTGATCTGGTGATACATATCATGTGATTTGCATGTGACTTATGCCGCAGTTAATTTTAATTAGTGTCACTTGGTCATGCGGTATTTCTTGATCGAAAAAATCATGGTAGTGCAGTACAAGCGTTAACAAATGCTGCAGAAGAAATAAAGAAACAAAACACAAGTGTATTTATCTTTCCCGAAGGTACAAGAGCAAGATTACAAGAAGCAGATTTATTATTATTTAAAAAAGGAGCTTTTCATATGGCTGTACAAGCAAAAATTCCGATTGTACCTATTGTGGTTGCTAATTATAGCGATAATTATAATTCAAAACGTAAAATATTTCGTGGTGGTGAAATTAACGTCAAAGGTATTTAATTAATTATCAAAAAGATTTACAAGAAAAAAAATTGGTTTAACTTAATTTATTCTTTTTGTAGTGTTACCGCCGATTGATGTATCAAATATTAGTATAGACCAAATAGATACATTAACAAATTCTACGCGTGAATTAATGTTGAAAACATTAAAGGAGATATCTCCTTTGCATTTAACTCAAAATAACAACCCCAAGTCCTTAATCGAATGAAAGGCAGAAGAATTAACATAAATAATAAGCGTAAGTGTTAATATTTCAGTTGATTGAAGTTTAATTTGCAAAAGTCATTAAAATCAATATGATAGATCTAATAGTTATTGAGTTCATTTACTATAACAGTTCCTTAACTCTTTTACTCTAATCACATTTAGGTGTAATATAATAATAATGGGTTTTTATTTTCGTAAACTGTAGAAACTATTATATGATGGTAACTGTGATAAATAATTATAAAATATTATTTTAGACATCAATTATCAGTATTTAGGATTTTATTAATTCATACTATTGTAATAAAAAAAGAACAAAAAAAAAAAAAAAGGTTAAGCATTTTATTAACTAATATAAAAAAGGATTTTATTAATTACGGAATACATGAAAATACAAAAATTTGGACTAAATAATCAGAAAAAGCACTTTTTTATCCAAAATTATAATTAAATATTAATATCCTTGTAACGCAAAAATTTTAAAATCATAATTGCAACACCTTATAAAACATATTTGACTTTACTAATAAAAAAAAGTAAAAATTAATTCGGTTTTTTTGCAATTATCTTGTTGTTATCTAGTAATCTCATACCCAGTTATTATATGCTGTAGCTCTCTTCTTAGATTCACTTAACTTTATTCGTATATTGAATTACACAAATTGTAACGAGTAATCAAAAGTTAATAGTTATTTGTACTTCTTTCAACATCCTTATGTTATTATATTCATATTGTGGAGGCACGGGTGATAACATATAAACGCCATAGACTTATCTAGTTGTTGGCTGTTATTTTAGTGTTAGAATCGATAGATACACTTTTTGGTCGCTTTCTTCAAGATGATCATCATATGATGAATCATATTCTATAGCCTTATCAAGCATTTCTCCAGTTTCATTAACAGCCCAGTGTCAATCGTAATTAAGATCTCCATGTAAAACTGTTGTTAAGTCTAAATATTCTTCCAGGATTCTGGCCGCAACTAAAGCTTCCCTAGTAAATATGCAAAATTAAAGTAAAAGTAAATAGACAAAACAAAAAGACGATTGATCTTAATTAATGGAGATTCTGAAAGTTATAAATCATATTTATGCTCGAATTTATCTGGCCAGGTATTGGCCTTATATTCTTCGTAGATAAGAGTCATCGCATATTGGATATCTTCGAGGACTGAGGTGCCCGGAATAGATAGAACTTTTTGTCGAGTTTCAGAATATCTCTCGACGCGTTTGATGAGTTTCTGGCGATGTTCCTGTATTATAAAGGATGAAAGGTTAGATTTAAATACGTGATTTCTTTCGCAACTGGAGAAAAATGCTTACTTCATCTTCTTCACTCCATTTTATTGGTTTGTTTTCCTTGTATTTAACTATATTTTAATCAAATAAAATGTCAAAAGAGGTCAGTTAATATATTATGAAGTGTGAATAGATCATAGTAGTTTTTTTCCTTGTTTTTTGGCATTTTCATTAAATCGAGAAAAAGGGATTACACAATTAGTACACGATCAAGTAGCTTAGTCGATTATATAAGAATTCTTTTTTTACATAATTTTTTATCAACAATGTCCATTAATAAGGTGCACGAGTTTTTCAATCTGACTTTTTTGGAAGAATGTAATCTACTATTATTCAAGCAAAATCGAGTCGTACCTGTCGTACCGAGGCCATTTCCAATACTCAAAAAGGTCCAAGGCAGGAACAGGCGCTTGCTTTACAGACAGGCAAGTTTACTTTGTTATTTTTTGGATAAGTTATTGGTGACGTTGGCATGAGGACTTTGAGTCATGCGTCAATCAAGTCTTTGAGATAAGCTACGAAGCAGTGCTGTACGCAAGACGACATCTTTGAGAGTTTCTTACGTTTGAGACTTTGAGTCGACTTGGCACTTGCCCCACTGAGCATAAGACAATATCTTTGAGAATTTCTTACGTTTGAAACTTCGAGTCGATCTTGTGGAATGTGAAATTGGATAATGGATTTTAAAATAATCAAGAAGTTTACTAATATCAAAATTATTTAAAGGGTCCTGATTATACTCATGCTCGAAATTGGAAGAAGGAAAAGGAAAATCAGTCAGTGGAACATCGGTTCACTTTCACCAAGTTACGGATAGCTCGGTGATCAGGATCAATAGTGGATCTTTCGATTTTAATGCCAAGTCATGCACAATTTTTATTTTAGCTATGAATTGTTGTATTTCTTTGTATGAGGAAATATTTAATGAATGATGCCAATCGATTGAAACTGATTTACGACTTTTTCTTATGAAAGAAATCGACTAGAAGAGGAAGCCAATAATTTATACTGAAAGTACTGAAAGTTCAGAAGAGGATCATTTATCGGATCCAGATTACACGGAGCAACTCGAGAGAGTAATTTGATTTTTTTTTACTGTTTTGCATTATTATAAATGTTCTGACTTCTGATTCGAAATCTATTAAGAAACAAAGACCAAGATCAAAACGATTACATACGAATTGTGATTGTGCGGATAAATATATCATTCCATCAGTAGACACTTCAGAGGAACAAACCACGATGCTATTTATTCCAGAAGATACGACTTCATATGAAATTACTCCAAGCACACCCCAACAATCCCTGTTGCTATTAGAAAGTTCGAATATTTCACGTGAAGATACACAATCATTAGATAATATCATTTCTATTTCGCGAGATACGCCGCGTTCTGTTGTCCAAACGACCCAGCAAGCTTCCATTTTTACCCCTCATAATAAAAATGATGTATGATAGAGATTCGCACTACCTCTTTTGCGCGTTTAACTTGACAATAAAATACATCAAGGAAACTGCTGATGAGGGAGTCTACATAAAAATAAAAAATCTATTACAAGCAAAAGACACATTTATTTTGCAAGAAACCTTTATTAAGAAGCTGGAGAAAATATTCGAAACTGAGTACACAGAGATAGAATCAAAAATAATTGTGAAAACAGCTATCAACGGTGACATTCAAAAATTTAACTTTTTCATAAGGGATACATTCCTAGATTTCGTCGCAAACTTCAGATACAAAATGCCAAAGGTTTTAGATCGCGATATGGCAGAAAGAACCTTTATTGTGGAACTTCTTTCGCCTATCTTCCGTGCATTTAGAAATACGTTCCCAAATATTAAGTACGAATAGATAGAAAAAAATGTTGCCTCAATAAAAGAGAAGCAATATGTTTGCAGAGGATATCAATCCACGAAAGACTGATTTACTTGTCATATATTTTGTCTGACGGATTGGAAATAATGAACACTGAAGTTTCTGGACCTCCCTTTAAAACCACAAGAGAACATACAAAAAATCTACTGATTATGTCAGTATGTAGCTCCGTCAAACATTAGGAAATAACCTAGATTGCAGCGTTGAAGTTGCTAAAGAAATAATAATATTCAAATAATTGGGGACCGTCTTACACTTTTTTCCGTCTCTCTTTTAGACAATAAGAAGTTTCTTGCTGTTGAATTGGTTTTATGCTTAATTCCATTTTCATTCGATGCAATTTATTGCTATACAAAAATCTTCAATTTCTTTATTGACAATTTGAACCGAGTTTACAAATCAAGAGAGATTACAGCGAAAAATGTATTCTTCGGCTACGGTTGATGATCACGAAAAAGTAAGAAATTGGTTGCCATTACCTGATGATTACTCTTTTTACAATCTAAAACTTGTACCAGAGGATATAGACGGAAATGATTATACAATTTGCATCTATAAGCAATAGTAATAGTAAAAATAATTGGCGTTTTTTTTATCATTATAAGTTGCGTGACAAGGACAAAAAATTGCGAATGCACTTGTTCATTAGCATCTGGTTTACTAACAATATTTCAGCTTCAGGATGATTATTATATCGTCATGCTCACTCGCATTTAGAATATTATGAATGTGGTAAATGCAATTTCAATAATCACTGTATTAATATAATTAATATAATATTAATATAGGTAGAAATTTTTTTTTATAAATGAAACTGATAATAAAAACTGTATACTACATCTAAAAAGCTACTATGATAGGATCCTGATTCCTTTATATTAAAATAGATTCTATAATTAACCCAATTTTTTAATATCAGATTCTTTACTTTATAATGAATTAATCGCAGCTGATTATTTAACGTTATTCAATGCACCTGGATTGCTTAGTTCTAAATCCCTAGCTCAAAACCAAGCTATATGCATTTAGAGAAGGTGTATAAAGATATTACTGTACTTTATATATAAATATATATAATAATGCATAATTTATAAAACCGTTACTATTAATAATACTCATTTATAATTAAGCAATGCAAAAAGCTTTCAACTCAAAATTAGTATTATTATAAAAAATGTAAATTTCTCCGCAAATATTATATTTACACTATAAAAATTAATATGTAGGTAGTTTCAACCTTGCTGAACAATTTTCAATTAATTTAGAAAGTCGATTTCATTTGACCAAAGTGGTTTAATTGTGCTTATTAATATTGCTAAGTTTATTTAACAATCTTTTCTATTTAATAGTCATATTGTTTAAAAGAATGCCTCATTTTACTAAATTACTTAATTCTTTCACATATCTGGTTAGATACTGTATAAAATATTCTGAATATTTAGATAAATTCATTTTTTGATCTTCATGAATAATCCCATATGCATCATTTCCTATTCTCAAATTAATCTTAGCTAACTTTAAATTTAGGTTCAGTTTAAACTCACATAACATCAATATATTGGAATTAATCTGTAATATAAATAGAATAATTAAACGGTAAACATATATAAATATTTAAAGAAAAGCTTATAATGTACCTCTTGAGCATACAGGAAAAATTTTAAATAATCGCCGGAACTTCCTGAAGCCATAATCATCATATTATTTTCTTCAAACACAGATTCAATGTCGTCTAATGTCAATGAAATCAAAGAAGCCGATGAATCCAATAAAGATATTTCAAATTCGTGGCTAGAGTTGTTGAATGAGATTAAATAATAATGATCATTAGGCTAAACAAAAAAAAAAGGGATTACCTTTCCGTAAAATTTTCCCAACATGCTTTGAATTTTTTAGCCTCAATTGATACTGTTGATGATAACGCAAACTCATCCTTAACTACGTTTTGAGATTGCAGTGATATCAACTTAAAATAAATAATTTAAATGGTTGTAAGTATAAATTTTAGGTTGAATGATAATAATCATATAACTTACTTCATCAAATTCCGATGTATGATGTGTTGGTGAGGAAAAGAACTGATCATCATTCCTTTTCGAAAAATAACCCGGCGTTTGTTCAAAAAGAGTTTGTTCCGAATGTTTTCCATAAAGGAGAGAGATTGTATTAAATTTAGTAAGATGTTTATCCTATGATAATCAATATAATCAATGTTTAAGGATTAAAAATTAAATCTAAATTCCGAAACATGTAACATTTTATCGAATCGAACAGACCCTCGTTTTAAAATTGTTCACATTTTTCTTTGACGCGTAGCGTTGATGCTTGAAAATTTCCTGTGCCTAAAATGAATCAATTACAAGTTTTTTATTAGAAGAATCCTAAAACAATTAACAATAAAATTACAAACCTTTTTGATATCCTTTTGTAATAATCTGTAAAGGAATAATGCTCTTTCACGGATTTCTAAGCTTTCGTAAGGCTCCATTAAATATTTAAATAATTTAGCCAACATACCGCGACATTCTGCTGGTCTATGTAAAAACAATGTGACAGTTGAATTTAAAAGTTGTAAGCGGAAAGAAGTTGCTGGATAACTTTCAAGATCATCTATCAAAGACTCCAAAATATATGGTGCTTCTGAAATTTCATATCCAACTGTTGTCAAAAGGTTAAGGAAAGCTGGTCCTGCTTGTGAACTCAAATCTATTGATGTCCAAACAGAAGGTAAAACCGAAAGCAAACTTCCAACTTTTTCAGGACTTTCGTTCATGAACTCTAAAAGCACAAAATAAATCTTAATTTGTTTAAATTATAGTCATTTAATATACGTATTTACCTTCAAGTGCTGTAATAATACTTGATATAATGATGTCAATGCCAGTTTCCAGTAATTTCATAAAAACTTCGAGAGAATAAGAAAGCACATTTTCAATACGAAACGAAATTTTGGCGATCGATTCTATAGATTTTTGCACAATAACCTTATCGGTTCCAGTAATATAACCACTAATAATTTGAATTGTTAACATTAGCTTATAATATTATTTTCCATACACTAATAATGAAATATAAATTACCTAATTTCATTAATAATTTCTTTTGAGCTTGTTTTTGTTGCAATGCCTTCTAACACTTCCAACTTTTTTAGAGTAACAAAAGATGGTTCTTTAATTCTATAATAGTTAGAATTTAAATAATTTAATTTAGCAATAATAATAGTAACGAGATCGGATATTCCATATACCTTCGGTAAAAATATTTGTAATCTTCCCGAAACAATTGATGAGATTGGTTCATCAATACAATAATATGCTCCAAACATGAATATACTATCTCCGGACTTGTTAACGTTAATAATGTCAACATTGGACCTATATAATATATAAGTCGCAATAAATTAAAAAAATTATAGAAATCATGTATCATCGATTTTTTACGCACTTTTTATCCTTTTATAAACATCCTCTTGGATATCATCTATCCCTTCGGCTAATTTTATGAATATTTTAACAGTAGTCAACTGAACTCCGCTATTATGATGTTTAAGCCGATCGTCCAAAAGATTCTATATAATATTCGCATGTTAATTTATAAGATAACATCATTAATTATAAGGAGTAATTCTTGACTTGCCATAATATCAAAAATTTCGTCTTCGCTAGATGGTTTATATCGAATAAGAGTATCCAATACCAAACACTGATGCCACTCATTAAATTCGTGTAATCGTTGAAGTAAATAATGTGCGATATTCGTGTCTACAGTCATTCCGCCTTCCGAAAGCAATATTCTATTTAAAGCAACAATGCAATTTGCAACAACTTCGGGGTCACGATCTCTCAGAGTATTATATAATTGATCAACCAAAGGAGCATCTGATATACGTTATCGACATAATTGGTATAATTGAGAATTTAGATCAATTTTGAAATATAAAAAAAGAAATTTCATTTTTAAACTTACAAAGGGAATGATCATCTACCTAACACGTGTTTTGGAGAAAGATTAAACAATTTGATACACGAAATTAACGCGGTCTTTCGTACATATGCGCTAGAATCGATTAAAGCGTGACTTAAAGATTCTAACATATATGGTACATAATCTATAAGCCTAATTAAAGGTGTTGTTTGATATTAGGTTAATAATTTTGAAAAAAAGATTGATATATAGCATTTACTAATTACCTCATCGAACAAAGTGTACGTAAAGCTAATCCTCTTACAAAAGGATTTTCATCTTGAAGATCATTCTGAAAAGTATTAACAGCTAAAATGACCAAATCAGCATTTTGTTCGGCCTGTGTTGATATATACATATATGCAAGCTTTTTCTGAACCAAATCCTTTGTAGAAGCTGCCTTTGATATTATTAACATTATTAACGTAAAGTATGAATCGATTGATAATATCTTAGAACACTAACTACTCGAACCTTGATAACGTCACCAAATAACGGTGATACATCTATACCGGCCGTCATTGTCTCGAGTACTTTTTTAATAATTGGACGTTTAGCTGTTTGTTGGATACCTGTGTGATTTATTGTCACATTTTCGCTTGCCTCCTTTAAACGTAAGCCTAATTCTGTAATTTCACGATTTTGCTGTTTGTCCAAAAACGAAACTCTTCCGGACGACATGACAAATAATGAACAGTAAACTTATGAATGTTCCGGGAAAGAGCAAAATTTATGTAAGATCTACTAGAAAGTCACATGATTTTGGCTTGTATCTTTGATCATGCGCAGTTAGAAAATGTGACTATAGAGAAGATGGGATTATATAGAGGTCTTATTATACATTCTTTATATTGCGTAATTATATATGTATGGTTTATAAGATGTGACTATATAGAGGTCATAAAGAGAAAAGTAAAGCTCTATTTAAAAGTATAATTAATTTCCCGATATTTCTTTACTCTTGACCTTCAAAATTTCATCAACATCTTTCACTGATTTCTCTATAAGCGACTGAAGCTAGAGGAGAAAAGAAATCGCGTTAAGTAAAAACTTGATAGTCATTGAAAAAAAACAATCAAATATTTACTTTTTTGGTTAATATAATTGCTTCATCACGTGGTAACCTATTCGCACAACCATTTTTCAAATCTTTCATACCATCTTCCCTTATACGTCTAATCTTAATTTTAGCACTTTCAGCAATCTTTGACGCAACCTTGGTCATCTTCTCTCGATATTCAGTTGTGATTCTAACACGAAAAAAACGCGTAAATTACGCAAATTTAGATACAGATCAAACCGAACTTTGCTTACTTGGGAATCGGTACTTTAATGCTTTTTCCTTCAATCACGGAAATTAGATTTAAATTTGCACTCCTTATGGCTTTATCTACGGCTTTTAATAACTAAATAAAGACAAAAAAAAATACTATTGAGTTTACATCTCTTTAACCTAGATTCTATTTTTTTTTTTATTTATAATTCCGTACTTCTTCTTCGTGCACATGCACCAACAGGGTTTGAGGGTCTTTGACAATGATTTGCGCAATATCTTTAAGAGGTGTGCTACTGTCTTTAAACGGTACTGACACAGGATCAAGTATGGCTAAAAATCATATAATGGTAAAGAATAAAAATTTGAACGAATCTGTTAAAATTTCTTTTTATAAAAAAAATGTTCAAACCCGGGTTCGCACGACCAATCCTCATAGAACTATAATCCTTTTTTAATTTTTCAATGACTATGTTAGCTTTAGCTTCAACTTTACTTAAGTCGAAATTTCTCTCTTTTTCACTTATTTTAATGTTCTTTTCTTCCTCTTCTTCAATCTTATCTTTAGTATAACTTTTGCCTTTTTTACTATCTTCCTTCCAACCTGGTTTTTTTTTCGAAGCTAATAAAAGCCGTTGACTTGTAAAGAAATTTTGATAAAGTTGTAAAGTTACAGTGACGTGTTTTGTGAATAGTCCATTAAATATATAAGGCTTTGAAGATAGTGTGCCATATTTATACAATAATGGTTTTTTTGGTCTAACATTATACAAGGTAAATATAAATTTTTTTGACAGCATATTAGACAAACGCGAAGAACAAATAACCAAAGTAAACGTTAATAATCGATTATCTTTACTCACGTGATATAATATTGTCTGAACTACGATTTGTATCACGTACTAGTGAATAAGTTAAATAAATACCTGAAATTACACTTTTACATTTAGTTAACTATTATGAACATGGGAGGAGGAGTAGATTATAATAACTCAACTACTGAAACTCATGAAAAAACAGAAGCTTCAATTTCTTCCGAAGTGAATGAACCTGTTGTAATACCTAGTGGTTCAGAGAAGGAAGAGAAAAAGGAAACCCCTAGCGAAAATACTAATATTATTACAGAACCACAAAATGTAAGTACAACTGCCGAAACTGCCCCCGTAAGCAGTCCGTCCAATGAAACTTCAGATACTACCGAAGGGAAGACAACCGCAAATACTGCACAGGAAGCTCAAATTACTTCCCAACAGAATTGGGAATATGAGCAATCTATTAAAAAAGAAGTTGAAAAAACACCGCTTGTTTGCTTGACAGAGGACATTCAAAAGTTATACCAAGAATATGAACAGGGCAGCGAAGTATATCGGCAAAAAATTATGGTTTGTTATCTTCTTTTTACACATCAACAAGCCATCACGTGTGAATGATGGTTTAAGAGAATTCATTTTTTATAATGTTAGAAATTGGCAGAGAGACATAGTAAGATAAGACGTTGTCGTGGGGATGGTAACTGCTTTTATAGGGGTAACTATTTTAATTGACTTAACACTTCGCTTTTTTAGAAACTTATGAATTAACACATTAGCATTTTCATTTATGTAGCTTTTGGATTTGCATGGTTCGAACGACTTATGGATTCTAAAGACAATGATTTACGTCAATCCGCGCTAAAATCTTTGGCTGATACGATTCCGCTTTTTAAGGAAGCTGGGTACCAAGAATTGGTTTATCAAGATATTTATGAGGAACATATTGAAAAGCAGATGAAAATTGTTGCGAACGGAGAATATGACGGAGATATGTTATTAACAATTTTTCAAACCGATGAAATTTCTAACTGTATTGTCTTTTACCTTCGTTTAATTACTGCGGCATATTTAAAATTACATCGTGAAGAATATGAACCTTTTTTAGGATTTGAATTTGGAATGGATCAATTCTGTAGTAGTTCTGTAGAGGCCATGGATCAAGAAGCTGATCATATTCATGTTATGGCATTGACTAAAGCTTTAAAAGTTCCTGTTGAAATTGCGTATATGAGTGGATCCGATGCGATGGAACAAGTTAATTTTCATGAGTTTTATCCTGATGATGAAGGGTCGAAAGGAACTGTTACTTTAAAACCTTTGGTGTTATTATACCGACCTGGACATTACGATATTCTTTATCGAAGAGAATAGCAATTCCTTAAAAAAAAATAGGATGTGACTGTAAAAATGTATTTACTATATTATTAATTCAATTAATCACCACTTATAATATTATTTATTCCAATGTACAAAATTTCATTAAGGTTATTACGTTCTCTTAGTTCTCTTATTAATTTATATTGTCATGTTCTTCCAAAAACTTCATTATTTTTTTTTCCTTCGTAAAGTGGTAATACAAACTCAAATAAAAATTAATCCACTAATAACCCTTTATATCACATCAATAATCAAAATATATTCTTTATTTATTATGCATTTATTTAAAAAAAAAAATATTATTCACCAATAACAAACAATTTAGGCGATTGATTAGTTATAAATTAATCATATATCGGAGACCATCTAAAAGTTTATTTTGAAATAAAAATAAAAATACTTTTTACAACCATGTTATCCAATGATTATCGTTCATATATAAATATGTATAATTTTTGCTAATATTAATTAAATGTCCATCATCAAAAAATACCATTAATTTACTACATTCTTAAGTTATGCTGTACTGATTGGTTTATCAGCAAGCTCTTTTCTAAAATCTTTAATATACATGTGTTTTTAAATTCTAACTCTGACACCTTTTCCTCATACCTTAGTGGATTCCTGGATGAGATGATGGGAAAAAATTATGCAATGTTACAGTAGGATGAGGTGATCCACGCAGCCCCCTACCACGTCCTCTTCGACCTCTTACTCCATTAATTTTGGTATTAGGGAATCTAGGTGCTCTGCAGGCTTCAAAATGACTATTAACCCGCATTCTTGTTGGGTTATCGAAGTGTCGGTTGCATATTGGACAATTCCAATTCTCTTGGATTACATCTGTATCTTTGACGCGCGTTTTATTATCGTTAACTTGAGCTTGAGATGAAGTTGTAACTTGATCATCATTAATTAACCTTCTTTTTAATGTTAATGAATCAAAGATAGTTGATGATTTGGCTACATCTTCTAATGCTCGTTTCCTTGTGTTAGAATCAACTCTTGACTCAACGCTTTTATCAGACAGTTCAAGTTGAGTGAGAACATTTTCGAAATCATCTGAGATTGATAGTTCCGTGAGATTTGCAATGTCACCTTGAGTAGGTGTTCTATCTTGAGATTGCTCATTATCAATTATGGTGACTACATCAACAGCAAAGGTACTATCATTCAGATTTGTTTTCTGAGACTCTATTATATGAGATATATTGTCATCTCGCGGGCCTATATGCTGCGCGGAACAAAAGTCATTCTGTTCCAAACGTTGTGGCTCTGATGTACATTGCCTACTTATCCTTTTTAAGCTTGTATCTTGAGAAGTCTTATGCAACGGTTCTGTTACATTACATCTTTGACTTGTTTTCCGAGATTCCAATATTAAATTTACTTGCTGAGAACTTTGCTCATTGCAACTCACTTCACCTTTCGAATCCACATGTTTACTTGAAAGCAATTGCGACATTTCATAATTATTCAGTGAATCTCGAACTTCCTTAATTGCAAAATAGCTCTTAACACTAGATGTATTCTTATCGCGTAGATTCGTGATTCGAATACCCAATAGGCGAAGAGATATTGGAACTTCTTTATCTAAAATAGCTTTACAATAAGTGTACAAGTCATGTTGAATACTGATATATTTGGTTAGAGCTTTTTGGCGCGTAAACTGCTCAAATGTCTGCATTTTGAAGATAACCGCTATTGTCTTGCCTTCCAAATTCTCCTGATCAAGTCTATGTGCTAGTTCTTCCGCAATATGACGCAAGTGTTCGTAAAGCAACCTCACATCATTGGTAGGGGCGAAAGTCCTAGAGGTGCTTGCACTCTTTCGAATATAATCAATACTTATACCGCTTGATCCAATACCTAAAGCAACTCGTATGTAAAAGTTAAAGGAATTTTCGGAGAACATCATGTTGATATACACAAGTTTATCCAACAGTTCTCCGCATGTGTGTATATCAAAGACACCATTCAGGACCTTCGCAGCCACTTGACCTATACCACAAATCTTTCTTACAGGAAGTTCACGAAGAAATTCAATAATTTTATCTTTATCATTTGCAAGTCTATATTGCCCATTAGGCTTGTTTACGTCCGCGCACACCTTTGCCAATAACTTATTTGCGGCAATACCGGCACTGGCGGTTAGCTTCGTTTCATCGTAAATTTCGTTCCTTATCTGTTGCACCACATCTTCCGGAGTCTGATTGTTATACTGAACATAACTGGTTATGTCCAAAAATGCTTCGTCAAGGCTCATCGCGCTGAAGTTCGGATCGTATCGTGCAAAAATCGTCCTAATTTGTCGTGAAACAGCTGTATACTTTTCGAAGTTTGGCTTTACGATCACAATTTGAGGACAAAGCGCCCTCGCAAAGTATCCGGGCATTCCGCTCCTCACGCCAAATTTCCTTGCCGTGTAGTTTGCTGTACACAGCATCGCAGTGTCTCCAACACCCATTGGCTTGTTAACCAGCGTTGAGTCATCTCTTTCTTCAACAGACGCATAGTATGCATCCATGTCTATGCACACAATACACTTGCTTAAGTCACGCTTTTGTTCAATTCTATTGATACAAGATTGAACACGTGATCTCACGAAGGTTAAATCTTGCGCCTGAAGACGCTCATAGATCCATCTCTGTTCTCGGATATTTTCTTGAAGTTCAGCATCTTTTTTGGCCTTTAACCGACCAAACGAGGAGTTTTCCTCCAATTTCTTTAAAATTTTATTGACCTTTGTTTGGTCAACTTTATCAAACCCAGCTTTGTGAGTTACTAATTCGACTCGGTTTTCTTCAGACTCAGGTTTTAAACAATCCTGGATATCATTTTCATTATTGCTGCCATCAGTACAGCAACTTGAAGTATCTTTCGTGTCGTTATTATTAGCAAAGAAGCAACCAAAGGCACTTTCTTCAAGATCGAGACTGATGAAATCGTCACTTTCTTTATTCATTACAAAAGTTGACTAAGCGAATACAGTCAACTTTTCAAGTCTTCAAACTGTTTCTCTTGTTTCTTTTATCTCGTAATTAATAATGTGATTTATATGAAGGATACAACCTATTCAAGAGAAAATTACGCTTTTACCGATATATGTAGGTGCAACGGTATGACTTATGCACAGAAGAATGTAACGTACGAAATATTTTTCATTACAAGATATAATTGGAGTGCTAAAAACGTTTATATGACCTTATGAAAGGGAATGAAGAGGGAATAAAGAGGGACGCGTTACCCTTATATAAAGACGGTTCTCAATCACGTGCCTTTTTAATTCTCTTAAAATGGTTTGAAAATTCCAAAACTTGCAATTAAAAAAGTCATTATGCGCGCAGTTCTTCAACGAGTTTTAAATGCAAGTGTAACAGGTCGATATTATATTGTTTGTTCACGTCTTCTATTAAGGAATTTAGGAATCTTTATAAATGGTTTATTACATTCATTTACTAGTCAATACACAAGTATCCTCTATAGATAGAGGACTCTGCATTCTTTTGGGTATAGCTTTTGATGATACAATAGACGATTTAGAATATATGGTAAAGAAGATCCTGAAGGTTCGCGTATTTGAAGATGAAAAAGGTGAAGAAATGTGGTCAAGAAGTGTTAAAGATGCGGGATTAGAAATTTTGTGTGGTAAGTGATGATGCTTTGTTGAATTATCACCAATTAATTATTCAGCTAACCTTGGAATCAAATATATCAAGTATCTCAATTCACATTATACGGAAGTTTATCAAAAAGTAAATTTAACTAATGCAGTATGCAATTTAATTCATTTTTCACAATTATAATAAACCTTTTTATTTTAGATAAACCAAGTTTTCATAATGCAATGAAAGCTAATGAATCAAAGGAAATGTATTCAACTTTCTTAAATAGGCTAAAGCAAGAATACGTTGAAGAAAGAATTAAAGGTAATTTGTTTCAATTCGTGTAAAGCATAAGCTTATAAATTTTATTTAAATATATTTCCTTTCTATTGTAGATGGTGTTTTTGGCGAAAAGATGATTGTTAACATAGTGAACGATGTAGGGTATTAATATCTTAAATAATTTTTAATATTGCGTTATTAATTCTATTTGTTATTATTAGGGTCCAGTTACACTAGAATTGGATTCACGCAAATTTATTTATGTTGATAAATCAATCTCCTCAAGCAAATCCAATAACAATAAAGAAGAAAATTAAATGCAAACTTCATAATTTATTAAATTATTAATTATTTAATAGAAAAAAGTGTAACATTTATTACGAACTTTCTATGATTATTTTTATTTTTGCAATTCTCCTGCCATAAAAAATTTTCCAAGAGTTGGTCCAGAATATTGGTTTAGCTGTTTGCAATAATTATTAATTTGTGCCGTAATTAATAAAGAATCAAGTCTTGAGGGTTCAGCAGGAAGTTTATACATTTTAAGGATATCATCCTCTGGAAGAGGTTCTAGTCCAGAAGCTTGTCGTGATGAGTTTTCTTGTTTCTTATAATCAATTAAGTGAATAATAATTATTAGTAAAGAATAACTCTCAGATTTGTATGGCTATTGTAAAAAAAAACTTACTCTCTTTTGTAGAGCACTCTGCATTTTCGCTTGTTCTCTACCAACATTTCGTTGCCAAAATGTATATGTGTTTTGTTCTTGTGTATGTTCTTCAACAGCCTCTAACAAAAATTCTAAATTTTTTTCGATATATGGATCAAGGCTTAATTCTAATGTATCAAAATTTGGACTTAATGGGCTGACCACAGTTTCCTTATCTAAAGTTGTTTTTGGTATAATATGTTCATAATCATCCAAGGAATGAAGAAGCGCTGTCATTAAATGTGAATTTTTAACAGTAATTGGAAGTTCTTCAAAAATATTCGAAAATGTTAGTTTGTTTTTTATTAGAGATTCTGTGGTAAATTTGCTCTCCTTTTGTGCTTCCATGAATGCTTGTGAAAATCTGAAAGCACGTAATGAAAGGTTACCATGGGTTGAGCGAGAGACATCTAAAGAAAAAAAAATTGCAGGTAAAAATTGATTTAAACAAAAAGTATTTAAGTATTGTTTAATGTCCAACATACCGTGCACGATTACAACACTTTTATTATTAAAAGTTTGTTGGTAATTATATTGGGTTTCAATTAACTTGTGTGTTACAAAAGAACCCAAGTATGTCGATTGGTACCATCCAACTGTATTATTATCGACATTTACTTCGCGAAGACAACGCATCATGTCAACTTGATATCTAGCACCTGAATTTTCAAAAAAAGAAAAAAGAATTATTAGTTAATTCAATTCACTCAAAAAAGTGATTAAGATTCAAGTACCATCTACGAGTTCATTTTCGTCGTCAGCTTTAGATCCAGGAAATGGGAAACAATTGGTTACTTCCAAGACACCATTAACATCAAGGCCTAGAAGTTGTCCAGTTACTGGATTTGGAAAAAACTCGCGACAATGCTTGATAATCTTAAGAACTACCTAAAATTATAGGAGAATCAAAGGTTATAAAATCCGATCACATAAATTTTGTTCAACAAAGTGCATACCAAACCGTCAATCTGAACACTCTTTAATGGAACATTTCCCTCGACATCTAATGCTGCGGTTACGTTCACGTTAGAAAGAGTTTCTTTAGTGGTAGAGGGAGTTCCTGAAGAAGTCATGATATCGTTGAAAAATCCGATATCAAGAATAATTAAGAGTTTATTTTCGGATCGACAGTTTTTTTTTTAATTAAATTGATAATCATTGCTGCTGATTAGATCGGAGACTTGTGGTTCGAAATGTTGCGACCTATTTTTCATTCTACCACAATACGTTCTGCTTTAGCATTGGCAGCTCGTACTTTTACGTCCACCGTCAGTGCAGGTGGACCAACTTTTGCTTTGACCGAGGAACAACAAGGTTTTCAAGAACTTGCTCGCAAATTCGCTCATGAAGAAATCGCGCCAAAGGCAGCACACCATGACCGAACCGGCGAGTATCCAACGGAAATTATTAAAAAAGCTTGGGAACTTGGTCTAGTAAATACCCATATTCCTACAGAATTTGGTGGTCTTGGATTTGGTGTTTTTGATTCCAGCCTAATTACTGAAGAATTAGCTTGGGGTTGCACGGGCATTCAGACAGCTATTGAGGCAAATGGACTTGCAGAAGCCCCATTAATTGTAGCTGGAAATAAAGAACAGAATAAAAAATATTTAGGTCGTATGACAGAAGAGCCGCTTATGGCCGCCTATTGCGTGACAGAACCTGGCGCAGGTTCAGACGTTGCCGGAATAATAACCAAGGCAGAAAAGAGAGGCGATAAATGGGTTATTAACGGACAAAAAATGTGGATCACTAATGGCGGTAAAGCCAATTGGTATTTTGTTTTGGCTCGTAGTGATCCAACCGCAAAAACTGGTTCCGCATTTACAGGTTTTATTGTTGACGCAAATACACCCGGTATTTCACTTGGCAAAAAAGAAATAAATTTAGGACAACGCGCAAGTGACACGAGAGGTGTTACATTCGAAGAAGTTGTTGTGCCTCAAGAAAATGTGTAATATATATTATATTTTTGAAGTAATATCTTGAAATATGAGAAATAACACAATTATATGACAACTTTCTTTGAACTAGCCTCGGATCTCCTGGTCAAGGTTTCAAGATCGCCATGGCTGCTTTCGATATCACACGTCCATTAATCGCAGCTGGTGCTGTGGGATTAGCCCGTCGTGCTATGGAAGAAGCCCTCAAATATTCACTTGAAAGAAAAACAATGGGACAAACAATGTGAAATTTATTAATTTTATATGTACATAGATAATATCATATATTAATTTTGCTTTTGTGCTTTTATATATAGCTTCAATTACCAAAGTATAGCATTCATGCTTGCTGATGCTGCTATTGGGATTGAAGCGGCGCGCAATATGGTTTGGAAGGTAAATTTACATTAGCTTATAAGAGTATTAAGAATGCTTTCCTTCACTCATACATTTATAAATTATAGTCTGCCTGGTTGCGTGATCAAAACCAGAGAAATACATATTATGCATCTATTGCAAAGGCGGTATGTTTTTGACTGATTTCTTAATAGTGAAAAGTAGTAACTCCTTGAAAGTAGAATTGATTTTATTTAACAACTCTATAGCTGGCTTCTGATGTTGCCGTTACTACAGCTAGTAATGCTATTCAAATTTTTGGTGGAAATGGGTTCAATACTGGTAAATAAAATGAATTGTAATCATAGTATAATTATGTTGATAATTAACTATTGTTTTCTTGAATTCAGAATATCCGGTCGAAAAATTATACCGTGATTCTAAAATTTTCCAAATTTATGAAGGAACTTCACAAATTCAACGACTAATTATTTCTCGGCATTTAGCTGAAAATGCAGCTAATATGTAATATTAGAACTACTGGTTAAATTTTTCTAATGGGTCAAAATTCCCTTACATTTATTTATAGACATCTAGGATCGTTTTAAAATTCATAAATAAACTCGAATTTAAATTATTCAAGTTTTTCTTGCTGCGATAGGTGTTATAGATTAAAAAAAAAAAAGGATGTATGCAAATATTTACTTTTATTAAATTATTCTTAAACCTGTCCATTATTATCATATAAAGGGATCGTTACCAACTGTTACGATAATTTTATTTTTTTGTATACGATTTAACCAAAATGCTCTTATCCTGGATTCTTTAATCTAAACCAGAATTATTGTTCGTTAAATAGTGAGTTCATAATCGATTTGTAAAATGTGCAATATTGTGGATTTTTGTATCTACGATTACGGATTCCTGTGTTGCAACTAACATCTGATATAATTTCGTGAAATCCGTTGATCAAAAATCGGCATCTGTATCCTTTCCACTTAAGCTACTTGCCAAAAGCTTATAACTAACTTGTATCGAAAAAAAATCCTTTTTATTGTAACCATGCATCTTCAAATAAATTCCAACAGGTCGCATCAAATTGAAGGTTCTAACATAAAATTATCAATTTCCCCTTTCCAAGACATCTATTTCATCTCTAAACTTTCTTTTGTACTTAACTATAGCAATCGGATTTGTCTAGCGCTGTCAATCTTAAAAAATGCGGAACTATCCCACGATGCTAGAAGTGTATCACCAGCAAATCTACCGAGAAACTTTTCAACTGTATTTTCGGTATCAATTAATGCTGACATAATTAAGTGCTGCCAGATTAATCCTTTTTGCTTGATTGGCCTTATCATTTCTTATGATACCAACCAAATCATTATAGTGTGTTGAAGTAAAAGCGTGGTGTGTTTCGCATAGTGTTTGCCAAGGATGCTGATAACAACTTCTTGTGGCAACGGTTCTATCCCACTATAAACGCGATACCACAGCCTACAAGCTTAACAGATTCATCTGTTTTTAGATATTCAAACACATTTCCAGCTCCGAATCTAGGTCAGGTTAGGATTTTTTTTTAAAAAGAAGAACAAGAAGAATGATCCTCGAAGCAAAATGGAAAGCAACAAGCCGATCGACTTCAAGGTTGATTTCATTCATTCTTGAGTACAGTTCACCAAAAAATCGATCTTTTGTGGAATATCACCGTTCATCCGAAAGAGGAACATACTCAATATACATAACATAAATATCATTAGTACTCATTGTAATATCAAAGATAGTTCGTGTTTTCCCCGCGCGCCTGATACTCCGAAGAGCATCTTGGAATCACCAATATTATTCCGAGACTCATTAAGAATCATCTCCAATGTTTGTAATATGTGTATCCATGCGCACATCGATATTTGAGCCATTAATTGGTAGGTTCACATCTTTCCTTCGGAATCGCCCAGTAACGCTTTGTTTATCACTGATAAAGTTCCGGGATACTCAAATCGTAGATCAGTTGGAATTATAGCGAAAGGTAATGATTGATTCGACCTCATTAGGTCCGGTAATATCCCAAGTATAAAGCATATTCTCGGGCTTAAAACGAATGTCGCGCGGTAAATTGCATATCACTGCGTAAATCACTCGTATGGTTGGAACCAGTCCAAATTCATCATCACCAGCAATTTATTCATGATATCGTTGTAAAAATTTGCGACCTCGAATAGACAGGGTCTATAAAACAATGTCAGCCTGTTATTTGACGACAAGGTTAGCACGTCACGTTCGTGTTGACCAATCATTACGACACAAAGCTTACCTAGATGTTCATCTAAATTAGGTTAGGATACCTATTACAAAAGGAGAATACTAATCCAATCCTGAGGCAGAAGTTTACCTTGCAAGAGCGTTGAAAGCGTAATTCCTATTTCTTCGTCATCTCCTACGAAGTAATTTAGACGTCCTTATTCCGACTTGTTTAGCAGGGCACCTCTGATTTTGTATCTGTTTGTCAGAGAAAATTTCTTTTTAATTTTCTATCTGCTGCTTCTTTCCAAATTCCAATCATTATGAGAGTAATTTTTTTAATCAAACTTTTAACTCGTAACACAAACTTTTAAGTGATGAGAAACGCGACGCGCGACGTGCCATATTATTCCCCTATGTTAAGAATTTTTAGAAATTTATTATTACCATTTTGAATTTATTTTAAAAGATGTACAGAAATGTAAAATTTTAATAAAATAATTGCCTTCCTACTATTTATAACTTAGTAATTTTAAAAGTAATATTTAATAATATAGTTTTTTATAATTTTGAATATTTCTATGTATACCGAGTGAAAAAGTGTATTCAGATTTTGCCTTATTACACAACTTTATCTAAGTTTAAAACAGTCGAATATGACCTCAACTATAATTATCCGGGGTCCGATGGCATAAATATGACTTATTTTTTGATGCGATTGTGAAACGATTCAGAAGTGAAAAATGCTAGAGAAGCGAATGAAATAAATGATGCTTATATATGAAAATATCTATGAAATAAAAACGATTTACTGTACAGATGCTTGAATTGTGTGAATTTATCTTGTAAATCCTAATATATGATAACGGTCTTAATTATCTGAAAAAGATTTGTAAAGATGTATATTAACAGACGATAAAGAGTGGCAAAATCTACTGGAAGTCCAATAAACCATTATGATGGAGAGTCTATTAAGTGTATCTGTTACACAGACAGATATAAATTATAAATTTGCAATTAAAATATTAACTATTTACTTTACTCTTTACTGTTGAAAGACTTGGGTCACCGTGTATTTACAGTTGATACGATAAAAAAAACGGAGAAAAATCCCTATCTCCACATCTATTACCGCCGGTCCCAAAAGTGACATACAGCTTGATATTAAGAGCGATGAAGACATCGTTTATGACTCTAATTACAAGTTTAAACACCGACATTAAAGTTCTCAGGCAATTCAACAAAAACACGAGTTTCAAAACTTTTAATTTCACTATTGGTCGCGTCTTCTTGTGATCCAATAGTTTCAAGGCTTCCTGTCGTAAGAATTGAAACTACTCGTAATTCTTAGCAATTATTGGGAATGATTCATTTTCACTGCAACAAGTTGGAATGGCAGGTTGGAATTATGATTGTTGGGATGGATTTATCGTTTTTGGATAAGAACAATTCTTTGATCCACTTTTGAAAACCATCTTTGGTGCTAGCCAACTTATTATTTATCAGTATGGTTTTGGCGCCTTTAATTATTGTTCGAAATGGATCGGGATTATTGTATCAACATTAGGGAGATATCAGTTTTGTGTCAAAACGATATTAGAACATGCGGAAGATAGAAGAAACCATGACAAGGAAAGTGTTGCCTTGTATTTGGTGCTGGAAAAGAGTGGAATGCTATCTTCAATTTGTCACATATTATTTTCGGTGGTTTTAGGTTTAGGATTTTATTTTAGCTTCAAATATCCAAACATATTTTAAGTATCCTCAAACAAAATTTCCATGGATCTAATGGATTCAATAGATCTAATTGGATAATTATACATGATTCGGAGATACACGGATTTGTTTACAAAGGCGAAATTGTATTGTTACGGACTAGTGACTAATCTAACCTATCTATATTAGCACAATTATCCAAGAATTGATACGGTTCAATCATCGATATCTGAACAGTTCATAGAATTAACCTTAGTAAAGCCCTCCCCTCAGAGAAAATAATGCTGGTCGGATTAAGGAAAATTGTATACGTGATCGCACAGATCTCTTTGTTACACGCACAATTACAGACGTAATCATTATATAAATATCAAGATTATGATATATTTGAAGTCGATAGAATTATATTTAACACAATAAAAAGTCAAATCGAACATATGTAAAAATGCTCTGGTAAACAGCTAAATAGGTACTTCACTATAATCTATAACGTATCGTATCGTGGTATGACACACGATGCGTCCGTACCACTCTAAGCTCTCTCTTTCCTCACAAATTACCTTCTCAAAGCAACCCTCGACATTGCAGGATTATGGTATCCCTTTTAAAGATTTCGATATAGGACACCTTAAGGATTATATAATTGAGATGCAAGTATCCGAAAATATTTGGAAGGTTGAAGGTGTTACTGAAGGAAGTGAAATATGAATATACTTGAAGAGAAGTCCGAAATTGACATTGAACAAGAATTTGGAGGCAGTAAGTTCGTCTACGAATCTATTGAAGACTTTTTCTGAAGAACGTCCTAGAGGAATTGAATCATAGTGCAACAGCCACCCGCTTGCCGCTCAACGGTTTACCTCTCGAACAAGAAATTCACGGCCCTTTTATTAATTAGCTTGTTTCCCTCTTTCTATTTTTCCACAAAGAGCACATACAGAAGAAAAGGCGCCTTTGATATAGAGATCCTGAGGAAACAAATATTATTCAAGGTTTAAGTGGTAAGGTTCCCGTGTCACAATCAGAATTCAAATTAGTACGTGAGAATCATCTACTTTATGTGGACAAAACTCCTTGACTGGTTAAGCTTAATATGAATTGTGGTCATTACTTCGTATCGCGACCTCGAAAATTTGGAAAGTCAATGTTTCAACATGATCTTTTTAAAGATTTATATATGAACAATTGAACATCCGCCAGATATTTATGTTAAGAGCACAATAATAAAGTGGAATGAACCAGACCTGCCTCCAATTCCAGTCATCCGACTTGATTTCTCTAAGTTAACATCGAATAAAGTATCAGAGGTATTAGAAAATGAACTCATTCAGATGCTAAAATCGATTAGGAATAGATTTGGTATTATTTGGAGTGTGATACGGTCATAAGTATCAATGAAAAATTAATTACATCAATAGCTGAACATGAAGAAAACGTGTATTAGAAAGTGGTAGTTCTCATAGATGAATGATTTGCCAGTATTGAGCGTCTAGAGTTTTTTTTTTGGAGTGATAAAGGCATTGCAAACTAAAGTAAAGTTTCTTGTAATGGGCGACACAATGATTGCTCAGTTGAGTTTTTAATAATTTGAAGAATATGACAATAAGCTCTGATTTATCCGGAGCATATGGATTTACAGAAGATGAAGTAAAGAAAACGCTAATCCATTCAGTGTGTGTATGTTTTTGTGAACAATTCTAACTTGAAAATTTTTGGATTCAGCTAAATTGACCAATATGGAGCATATTAAGAATATAGTAAGAGAAATTACTATAAAAAAAGGTTCAATTGTTATAAAATTCGCCCAAGGTTCTCGTGTCATTAGTCTAAGGTGGCCTGCCGTAAGTAAAAATTATTATATTTCGAATTACAACCTAAGAGGGTTATCATAAGTTGTAAATTGGTTGCAGATACTACGCTATTTATGGCTATCTAAAAGATGGTAATTCTGATTTACAACCATTATAATTACTTGATTTTTATCTTACAACTATTTACGGCAAGCAACATATTGGACTGCCATTTCGAAGTGAAGGTGTGGATTTAAACATTAAAATGTTTTTACTTTATTGAATTCAAGCGTTGTGAAAAAGCAGGATATATCTCGTACTTAATACAAGAAGCAATAAATCAAATTATTTAAAAAGCAAATTCAAATTTTTCTATCAAAACTAAATATGCTATTGGATGTGTTTGTTCGACAGAACTCGAAAAATTTGTGGAATTGGGATTCAAGAATTCACTTACGGATCGAGTGGGCTTGAAAAAAAAAAAAAATGGAATTAAAAAATTTCTTTATTAACAGTAAAATGTTAAGCAGTATACTCTCGTTTGACGGACTCTCTTGTTTGAATAATATCATTAATATGACTATTATCGTGCAGATAGGTTGAATTTATAATTAGTAAAATGATAATTAATAATTTGAATAGTAATAATTTGAACAGTAATAATTTGAATTATAAAAATAATCTGAATTATGGTGATAATTTATAGTGCATCCAATAATTGAGTTATATTTTATTTATTTTTTTTATTTTCTTAAAGCTTAATTCTGATTTAGGATTTGGGTTATTAATTGTTTATTATTATATATACAGTACATATTTTATATTATATTTCTTGGCGTGTCCTTTTATTGAGATGCCCTCCATATAATCTTAAATTATTTAAATCTAATATAGTTCGGTCATTAGGATTTAGGAATACTGCGGTAACCAATAGAAATTAATGCTACTATGATAATAATGATTTCAAATATTGGATATCTCATTAAAAATAATGAAATTATAAAAAAACCTTAATTATTATAATGACGGATTGCTTTTTTGATACTTTTGAAAAATTTTATTAGACAAAAAGAATCTTTTTGCTTATAATCTTCATACACAAATTTGAAACCGTAGATCTGCTTGGAGTATGACCACAATTTGAGTAACGATATCATTTAGAACATCATCTAGGTTTAATAAATTTGGGTATGAAATTAACTCTCAATTGAACCATATCAAGTAAAAAAAAAAAAAATGTATTCGGATTTCGGATCAAACATACCAAAAGAAATAGTATATGACCGGGATCAAAGAAACAAATATACCAATTGTATTACCACTGACTCTTTTCATTTGTTTGTAAAAAAAGTAATTAAATAATCTCAGGGGGAAAGGAAAAGGTTTCAAAAAATTTTAAATATATTTTATTATATCAAGAAATCGAGATTTTCGTTATATGACATCTAAATGATGTGATTACACGTACAATAAAACAAACATTCCCTTTCTTATTTAAGATTTAAATTATTATAATTTTTTTATCATCTGAATAGATTATTAAATAATAGGAATTAGGAAAATAAATACTTTTATCACGTGATACAATATTAACCTAAATTGGATTAAAATAAATTTTTTTTTACCAACATTTTCGTAACGTTATAAAATATGACGTTCATTATGATTTTCAAAGCATATCTTTGCCTGCGTTACATACAGAGCAAGTTAAACTATACCGGTTTTATGGTTTTAATTACGCCAACATAAAAATTTCTGGCCAAAATTTTTGTGCAGTTTCACCAAAAAAAAGGGGGGGTAGAGAAAAGGAGATCGCGAAAAATTGGTTCCGTAAAAAAAAAAAAAAAAAAAAAAATTCAACAATTTAGGAAAATAAAAATAGGACCGTCAAATTTAAAATTCTGTAATTTATCCAGTAATAATAATTTTTTTTGAAATTCCGAAAAATTCCGGAAATATCAGAATTATTTTGCATTATTATCTATCGCACAGACAGTTAATTGTTAACGCTCGGAACCTAATTAGTTTATATGTATGCGTAAAAGTTTATGAATAAAAAATAAATGTTACACATAGAAAATGAATTAACATTTCATTCAAAACGTTTTATTAAAAAAGAGAAAATATTATTAATTATAATCAAAAGAGTTCAACCGTTCTAGTCAAAATCAATGCGCGATTAGTTGTTTTTGTTTTGTTTTGATTTTTTTTTTTACTTCGATTTCAAAAAATCATTATAAAGGGTAAAAAAAAAAAAAAAAAAAAATATCGTGGCGTACGCATATGATACATATACAAATCGCCATTTTTGACTTTCAAATTACTACCATATACATTACCTCATTTTCCACCATACATTAAACTTTGAAATGTGCTTTATATAGTTAATGATAGTCCCGAAATGCAAAACACACTTTTTTTTTAACAAAGAAAAAAAAAAAATTATTTTTTTTTTAAAAAAAAAAAAAAAAATAAAAATATTTTTATCTTTTTTTTTTTTTTTTTTTTTTTTAACACGTTAAATAACTATATCAGATATCAGCGGTGCACGTACTTCTTTCTTAAAACGTAATGTATCAACACATGAAATTAATATTATAATTCGTTAATTTTCAAGTTTCATGGCGAAGTATGACACTCAAAGCTCATGGTACTCAAGCTTCATGGCAACTCAAAGTTCATGTACTCAAAAAAAAAAATTTTATTTTTTTTTTTTTTTTTTTTAAAAAAAAAA
>QZLH01000062.1:159319-211582 GCA_003833135.1 Oehlia diaphana | reverse complement strand
GATACGGTATTTTAATTTCATACATTTGTAACGTATATTGTATAAATATATTTCTACTGTATATCAGTATTTTGTATACTGTTCGCAAAATATGGATACGGTATATTAAATTCATATGTCTATAACGTATCATTCATTTCTGCTATAGATACGATATATTAAATCATACGTTTATAACGTATTTTACTGTGAATAATGGATACGGTATATCAAAATCCTTATATTCTACTACTTGATCTACCATTGTGCGAACTTTTCTTGCTATTATTCGAAATATACCATTGTTTTTTTAAAGCAATTGATTAAACAATGGCAAGAAAAATTCGCGCAAACTTTTCTTTTTGCTATTGTTCAAAGTATACCATTATTTTTTTTTAAAGCAATTGATTAAACAATGGCAAGAAAATTCACGCGAACTTTTCTTCTTGCCATTGTTCAAAGTATACAATTGTTTTTTTTTCAAAGTAATTGATTAAACAATGGCAAGAAAAATTCGCTCGAACATTTCTTGCCATTGTTTAACTCAAGTCTATTGTTTTTTTTAAAGCAATTGATTAAACAATGGCAAGAAAAATTCGCGCAAACTTTTCTTGCCATTGTTCGAAGTATATCATTGTTTTTTTTTAAAGCAATTGATTAAACAATGGCAAGAAAAATTCGCTTGAACTTTTCTTGCTATTGTTCAAAGTATACCATTGTTTTTTTTCAAAGTAATTGATTAAACAATGGCAAGAAAAATTTGCTCAAATATTTTTTGCCATTGTTTAACTCAAGTCTATTATTGTTTTTTTTAAAGCAATTGATTAAACAATGGCAAGAAAAATTCGCTCGAACTTTTCTTGCTATTGTTCAAAGTATACCATTGTTTTTTTTTAAAGCAATTGATTAAACAATGGTAAGAAAAATTCTCTTGAACTTTTCTTCTTGCTATTGTTCAAAGTATACCATTGTTTTTTTTTTAAAGCAATTGATTAAACAATGGCAAGAAAAGTTTGCGCGAACTTTTCTTACCATTGTTCAAAGTATACCATTGTTTATTTTTAAAGCAATTGATTAAACAACGGCAAGAAAAATTCGCGTGAACTTTTCTTCTTGCTATTATTCAAAGTATACCATTGTTTTTTTTTTAAAGCAATCGATTAAACAATGACAAGAAAAGTTCACGAATTTTCTTGTCATTGTTTAATTTATCGATCATGCTTTCAACTATACAGTTAAAAAGTTAAACTGTTAAAGTTGAGCGGTATCTTAACAATCGTAATTATCGGACTTAGAACTTTTTAATCATATTTCTGATCAAATTATGCACATTTGTGGTTATTGTATAGATTATTGTATAGGACTATAGGCTATTTACCGTCTTTTTCTGGGTTAATTATGTAAGGAACAAAATTATTGGCTGATCAGTGTTGATTACCACGTGAAAATTAGCCAATAGATGATTGCAGATCATTTGTTTTTGTAACGTGAATAATATAAGTTTGAAAAATACAAACTCTTTCTTTTATTTTGTTTTTACTTTTTTACTTAAGTTATTATTATCTCAGATATTACATTTATTTGTTTCTTTTTATCATTGCTTTTTTACTCAAGTTATTATTATTTCAGATATTACATTTATTTGTTTTATTTTTATTATTTAAATTATTTAAGAAGAAAATTTTATTAAACTGATTCCAAATAGAAAGTTAAAAGAAAAGTTTCACAAAAACTTGTGAAAAATATTTAATGTTTGTGAAGTTATAATAATTTTTTATATTGGTTAACTTTCAGTTATTACTAATTATTTATTTTGACTTCTTGAACTTTTCTAATATAGACATGTTTATATACTTAATAAAGTAGGTGCAGTCATTTATTTTCTTTTCTTTTTTTTGTCTTTATTTATCCTTTTCTTTTATTACTACTAGTTTTGTCTTCTTTTAATCATTACTAATTTTATTTTACTAATTTTATCTTTTTATTACTACTAATTGTATCTCCTTTTTATTGCTACTAATTTTATCGCTACTAATCTAATCTTTAATAATTTCATTCTTTTGTTACTACTAATTCATCTTTAATTACTACTAACTACATCTTTTTATTACTACTAATTTCATCTTTTATTAATTTTTTATTACTACTAATTTTATTTTTTTATCTTTTTTATCACTATTAAAATTGTACCTTCTAACTTTTCTATATTTGATTATAGTATTTTTAATTTAATAATAAAATTTAATAATTATAAGGACAAATTTTCATGTTAAATATATAAATATATAAATATATATTATATATAAAAATACCGTAGTAATAATACTTGCAAATATGAAAAAATATACGTATATTATGCTGTTAGCAAATAACCACCAGTATAAAACATACGTTGTACACTGAGACATAATACTGTTCGCAAATAACCACCAGTGTAAAACATACGTTATAAACTGAGCCATCATGCTGTTCGCAAATAACCACCAGTGTAAAGCATACGTTATAAACTGGAATACCATGCTGTTCGCAAATAATCACATACGTTATAAACCGAGATATAATACTGCATATAAGTATAAAGTATACAAATCTTCATTATTTAAAAATACCGTGTATATAATACGGTGTGCAAAATACCAAATATATATCGTATATGAAAATACTTTTAAAATACTTTAATGATACTGTAATGATACTGTTCGCAAAATACGGTAATACCGTATGTTAACCGTGTCCATATTTTTTATAGGAAAGATTGGCCAAAGAAGGATGCTCTTCAGAGTTCATAAACGAATATACTGATTTCCCAGAATTCTCTAAAATAGCCGATGAAATACTCTACCAAAAAAGTGCAAAAGGCATTAAGGAAATGACAGAACTAAAACCAGAAAAAGAGACGATTAAAGAAATATCGCAGTTCATTGTCCAAGAAAATCTAGATGAAGAAGATATAAAGTTAATTGCTAAGGCCTTAGTAGAAACAGCCTCGACCCCAATCGCCGGTTCATTACATCTTTCTAGCCTTAGGAAAGAATTGCAGGAACTAAATGTGCCAGAAAAGTTAATAAAGTCAGTCTCAGATAAAAATATAATAATTTTATCAAACGAACTCCAAATAAAAAATAAGGAACAATCTGCTTGTAAAGGAATACACTACCCAGACCATTTTTTATTAGAGTCAGTCAAGGAACGATTGGACGCATATGATGTATCAACCATACCAGACGTACAAGCCCTAGCAGATGTAATAATAATGCTCTGTATACGCCCAGCAGAAATAAAAAATCTACATATAAAAGAGGGAGGAGTGACTGGATATGCAAAAAATAAAGAGACAGACGAGCCTCGAGTTTTTAGATCACTGGAAAAGAATGAAAAAAGAGCAAGACAATTACTTATATGGATCCAGGAAGGAATTGAGTCCAAGAAGCTAAGAGATCCAGAGATAAATGGTACAAAAGGGTTTAATACATTTTTGAAAAAAAAAGAATTTATCCCAGACATAGGTGAACCATTACTTCCAAGCTCTTTGCGTAAATTAAAAGCGACCTACGTGGTGGTAGTATATGGTGCCACAAACTTGACGAATGCAGACATAATTGCCGGAGAAGCACTCAGACATTCAAAGAGAAACTATGAATCTCCAACCAAAAGGTATACGATAGTCAATTATCGAAAAAGAGAATAGGGATATAATGAAGCAAGGGCAATACAAATATGCGACTAAAACATATCAAGCCCATCCTTCTCGTCGAATAGGTGTGTTTACCGCTGGCATGGGTCTCAAAATATAGACTGAGTGCATTATATTAGTGCTTCGATCCGTGGACACCTACTCCCTACTTCTTCATGACTATTCGCGGTCTGGTCAGGAAGGAATTTAACGGATTCGATCCGGATTAAAACACTACATTATATGATGCATTTACCAAGATGAATGTTTTAGAACCAGAACATATATTAGCTTTAGCGCGTGCACTTTACTAAAATGTGAATCGATACAGACAATTCGTTCGTAGTCTTGGAATGGCGGTTTCTTGACTATATATTTTTTTCACATATCCTATCTACCTGCCATTTTCAAATACTGACGGTTCAGCGGGTAAGTTTTCGAAAGGTGCTTCGTAGTGCTCCAAAAAATCGAGCCAAGATATAGTAGTCCCGCGAGTCGACCATTTTTACCATACTCTATAGTACCTATTAAGCCAGAAAAGGAATTGGGAACACTATATAAGCTAAAACAGAAATATAAAGGTAAAAAATGATAGCTCACAACCGAATTAGGCTAGTGAATACTATCCGCATATCTTAACCAGTCATACCACAGGTGGGCCAGAATAGGGAAATTTGCCCACGCAGTACTTACCATTATGCAATCCGGCCAAATATGAGTACATATATGATAAGGCAACTGGCTTTATCACTGTCAAGAATATAAAGGAAGACAGAATTGTTAGCGTGTTTAATTATTCCGAACTGTGCGAATATCTGAGAACCTGAACCAGTCTGGAGCAGTGATCAACTAAACATTGCACAATTTTTTTCTTCCCAATGATTAACTTCCGCAGTACTGAAGATAAGAATGGAAAGCGAGCACCAAGCCGAAAGGATCCCAGAGAGACCAAGTGAAAAAGATTTATCATTACAGACAATGGAACACAAACAGGTAATATTGTATGTGATCATGAGGCGGAAATTAATAGCCGGGTTAATGTCCTGTAAAAGCGAATGCTTAAATATAATAAAGAAACCTTTGGCCAATTTATGCAAAATCTGACTAGAGAACATGAGGAACAAATTAAGGCTAATAGTCAACTGCACTATGAAATTATTGAAATAAAGGCGCAGGTGCAGGGGATAGAAAAAGCCCTTGCTTTTATGAAATCGTCAGAAAATAATTAGCCGATCATCCCATGATTCTTGGTTCCATGTTAGCGCTATGATGATGTTATGGAGCTAAAACTGATCTCATGTAGTACAAAAATGAATGACGATATTCTAAAGAATAAGTTGCTAAAGAATCGTCAGAATTCATTAAAAATACCATAAAACTCTGAAATTGCTATAAATTACTAATTTACTAATAAATAGTTATACTAGCGTAGCTATGCCTAGTACTATGGTTAAGATCATATTAGATAAGATTTATAATAAAACTGTGCCTAAACCTATCAATCTCTGCCCCGGATATGATATGGAACATATTTTTAATGGTCCTCAAACTGATGAATATCGGTATGAAAAAGTGGTTGAAATAGAAAACAATATGATTATTTATCTATTATTAGACCTCATGAAACACCCCAGCAATGGGCTGATCATATAAGAGGTTCTCGCTTAGAAAGTAGTTATTATATTTTTTTTTATCGCTTATCCTATCAACCTGCTATATGCAAAACATACCCGGCCAGAGCTTGTAGCCTCTGCATAAGTTATAATATTCTTTTCCCTTCCCCTAACCCTCTGATAGTTTTCACAACCATATTAGAAAAAGTTTGATTAAAATAGGAGCAGAAATAAGAGTAACAAAAAGATGGCCACCCAAAGTATAAATATATATAGGAAAGAAAGAAAAAGTTTTAGCTTTAGGTAGACACCAACAATAGGCAGGAAAGGGGGTTGGAGAGGTAGAAAGTATTGAGAAAATACGCGAAAAATAGTATCCAAAAGCAGAATTATATTAGGGAAAGAAAAATAAAAGTTTTGCTTTTGGATACTATTTTCAATAGGCATGAAAGGGGCCAGACGCCTAGTGATTCTTGAGAATCTATACGAAAAAGGATATGGGAATTATGAACGGGCAATAATATACTTATTTGGCTGGCCAAGGCAGGAAAGAGGGCGGGAAGGCAGAAAGCTTTAGGAGAATGCATGAAAAAAGGATATCAGAAAGTGGAAAGATGAATTTGCAGGAACCCGAGCAATAAGATACGCTGGAAACTGATCAAAGTCTTATGCATTGGAAACTGAAGATGAGTATAAAAATGTACAGAAGGCTAAGGGTCTTAAAAATCTCTCGTCAAAAAAGAGCTAACCATTGATATTTATGAGCGCTGTATTCTAGAAGGTGTGGAGGATAAGCCTCGAACTGCAAACTTCTTACGATGTGAAAGATTCGTCCCATATATAATCCGCCAAACAAAAAGGAGTATCAACCCACTTGACTCCAAGAGATGGATATTAAATGACCGGGTGCCTCATCTGGCAATCAAGAAATGGCAAAGCAACTATGTGAGGGTGTTCTGGCATCAGAACAGTATCACGTGACTGGCACAATAAGGCGCAGTATAGATTCGCTTAATTTTGCTTAGCACTATAATCATATTTTTTTCCAAAACTTTGGGACGCAATAGCCTGGCCACAACAGATCACAAATGATAGAACACGGGATCCTGCAAGCAAATAAACCTCGCCAACCTGAATTATAATAGACGGCACTCAAATAGAGGGACGCAATAGCCTGGCCACAACAGATCACAAATGATAGAACACGGGATTCTGCAAGCAAATAAACCTCGCCAACCTGAATTATAATAGACGACACTCAAACAAGTAGGCAACGTGAAATCGCAAGTAGGAAAAAATAACACCATGAAAATAACACCATGAAAATAACACCATGAAAATAATACCATGAAAATAACACCATGAATTACTTTCATACTATATATATAGTATGAAAGTAATTCATGGTGTTATTTTCATGGTGTTATTTTCATGGTATTATTTTTTCCTACTGAAATAGTTAGCAACTGTAAAATATTATTTTAATGATTTAGCTGTTTTTTTTAATAACTATAGTAAAACTAGGCACTAAAGTAAAAGCAAATGTAATTAATAAATATTACTTATAAAACATAAAACACATTTAAAAAATTCAAAGTAAAATCTTTATTATATTTTTATAAAGTAATACATAAGAAAGGGGCCAACTAAGTAAAAAATAAAACTAATAAAAATATTGGAATATGTTACATTTAAAGGGAAGAATAAAGCACAAAATAAAATAATATTATACTTTCTGCCAGCCTTTTAAAATTTAATGTAAAATATTAATGGTAAAATTAACTTTAAATGTTATTAAAGAGATTGCATGTGGTAGAGAAGATAAATGCATCTCTGAAAGATATATCAATTATTAGATGCCAATGTTTTGAAAATGTGCTAGAAATCATTTATGGTTTGCAAGACTTTCTAATGTAAAGAATGAAAAAATATGGTATCCATAATGTACAGTTGAAAATCATCATATTCAAACAATTGAAGATATAAGGAAGTTTGCAGAAAAGAAAAGAGGTTTTTGCTTTACAACTGAATATATTAATAGATAATATCCTCTTGAATAGAAAACCATAAGTGAAAGGCTTTAGCAAAGGATATTCTTAAGGAAACTACTTGGTATTGAACTTGTAATATACTAGGCAGAAAACAAGTTATACCAAGCCAAAAGATTATTTCAGTACAAGAACATATTACATCAGAACAAAAATGTACCCCAATTCAAAGACATGATACACAGTATCATCAATGATGATTCAATATTGATATAGCAAATAATGTTATATAAGAACAAGATGGTAAATGCCTTTTTACAGAATATGTTAATGTAAATACTCTGATACTTTAAAAATGTGCCAAAGGTCATGAATGATCTACAACCCTTTATTGAATAAAAAATATGGGAAGATGGTACACATAATGTGCTGACAATCTTTCTTGTAGTTTTTTGAAAGCTAAAGAAATCACCTACAGTAGAGGAGGTATATATCTTTCTACAGAATATAGTGCGGTATCTCTATAATAGGTACCCCTTATATCTTGTGATTTAATGGTCAAAATTTTATAAGATTTTAAAATTAGATAGCTTTTAAAAAGATAAATACACTAAGCAAATAAAAAAATTTTCTCAATTTTTTTTGCTGATATAATACAAAATCACATGACTTAAAATAAATTTGATTGGCTAATGCAATACTTAATATCAATTAGAATTATGCATAATTTTTTATATATAATTTATTATTCATTATTATCATTTAAAGTAATTTGATTAAGTATATCATCAGGAACTCTTCTATGGGATTTATATTTTTTTTTTGCAAATATAGCAAGTTTTTCTGTAATTCCTTTTCTATAAATATTCATATATCTCCATGATTTTTATGCAAACCATCTTATTTCAACTAATAAAATAGAATTTAATGCTTCTAAAACAGTTTTTTGCAAGCCATTCTATGTATAATTACAGTGTTCACGTGTATATTTTTTTGCTACTTTCCAATACATTTCAATAAAATTCAATTTACAATGAAATTTTGGGTAAAAAATATATTTATGTTTAGCTTCTTCAATTACTGTTTCCAATTCTAATTTTTGTGCAAGAAAATCTGGTTGTAAAGACATAATTCTATGTGCATTACAAACTGACCAGAGCTTATATTACGAAGTTGATGCTTTAATCTTTTTTTAGCAGCTAATTTTTTACGAGAAATAAACATAATGTAGTTTGTAATAAATAAAAACTGCAAAAAATTTTTTTTTTTCAAATTTTTCTAACAAAGTGTAGGTAAGTTTATAAGCTAGAATAATTTATTTGTATAAGTACTACCAAATGAGGTTTTTTTTATATTACACAAAAATCACTTATTCTCAAATTTTTCCCATTATAGTAAATTACCTGATCTTCAAACTTATGTAGCACTGTCATTATTTATTATTTTTAATCTAACCCAATAAGTTTAAAAGCTATTGACATGCTCTATTAAAATTATTGGTTAGAATTTTAAAATATTATTTTTTAATAATGTGACATTTTTTTAAAAATGTCATATTATGACTATAAAATTGGGTTGGTTATAGAGGTACTGCTATACTTGCCACCCATTCCTCAAAAAGGAAATTTAAACAATGATTTCATGTCGATCTCATTGTTTAAATTTCCTTTTTTGGGGAATGGGCGGCAAGTATAGGTACTGCACTGTATATAAATCTCTGTGTTCCAATGCAATGGATGTGTAATAAGGGTCATAAATGGTTTTCAAGTTTTAATTGTATAAAGCACTCCAAGGCATGGTGTCCAACTGCCCATATTGCTTAAATAAACATGAAAATCTATGTTGCAAAGTCATAACTAACATTCTTGGCCCACCTTCCAGCATCCACCAACCAGATTTCTTGAAAATACCTGAACATCCTCAAGGACTAGAACTTGTCATCTACTATCCACAGTACGAATTTGCTATAGAAGTACAAGGTAAACAACATGAGCAACACATAAAATACTTTCACAAGAGTTTGAGAAACAGTTGATGCGTGATCAGCTCAAAAAAAAAACTGTGTGAAAAGAATCGGATTGCCTTAAGGTATGTTTGGTATTACGAGGACCCATACATAGTTATTCCTAAGAATCGAGAATTGGGTCTCATTGAATAAACTCGAAACTTCAAATAAACCATAATCGTTACGTATACGCATTATTTTTTTCAATCAATAAAACAAATCTCGAAAAATTTTGAAGCTCAAGTATGGGTAGACATTATTTTTTTTTATTAATATGTTATTTAATTTTAGTTACAAGATATACCGCATATCTCATTAAATTTTGTATTAAATAAATCATATAAACTAATATACACTAATCAAGCCCTGAAAATCGAAAGAGATGAATTTGCAAAAAAATGGAAGCAAGTCAAAACTAAAAGCTTTATCGAGTTCGCGCTTTCTTCTTAGTGGGTGAATAGATGATTCGTGTGGTCATTTTTTGACAGGTCTTGCTCTCATTATCATCACTCCACAGAAAATCTTGAATGGATTCCGAACTTTCGGATAATAAACGCTAATTATGGTTTCACACTTATATATGTTTTTCTAATCATTTATACAAACCTCATATTTTAAAAGACCCGGCACTATTTCATATGGCTCTTTCATATCTTTCATATTTCGGAAAGGGAATTTCAATACTTCCACCATTGTGTACACTTCTGCATATTTGAGACGGAATTCATAGATAGTCAACTGATTTACTGTAAATGTCGAGAGTTAAAGGGTTAATAATGTAAAAATAGAAGGCGATCAAACACAAATAAGGACTCATAATACGATTGCATGGCGTAAAGTTTAAGCATTCTAATATTTGAATTCGTGCGAAGCTCTGCCAGTCGATTCATTAATGTCTCCAGCATTTTTACGATCTTCATTCGATCTCCTTTAAAATGAGTCCAAACTGATTTTAACAGAGGCACACTGACTTCGATGACAGAAAATTCTTCGTCTTCCTCTTTCGGAGTAATGATTGCGTCTATTTTTTTCCGGGAGACCTGCGGTTATCATTCTCCTTTTGAGCGTTACATTCTTTAGCGCTTGCCTTAAGGCAAGTCTCCCCGTATTTTGTACGCCAATTCCCTTTTCGTTTTATAAAAATTTGATCCAAGATTGGACCTAGAACACTAACGATGTAGGTTCCCTCGGATATCGGTTCTAAAAGCAAATTTGTCCCTTCAATCAACTTTATCCTGTAAAATAATACTAGTTAGTCTTATTTCATTAAAATTAAAAACAAATGTAAATAAATAAAGGCTCACATGTAGTCTACGTAATTCAGTGTTTAAATTCTTTCAAAAGAATTATTGCAATTTTTATATTGTTGAAGTGCATCTTTAGCCTTGTTAATATCATGCACAATAATTTTACTTAATAACGATTTGATCTCCTCATTTTGCGTTTCTTTTTCTTCCTCGCTTATATCTTTAAGCATTTGTTGAACCGTATCTTTTTCTAGTGTCTCTAGAAACCCATTTTTGTCTTTGGCATTGAAGAAAATTACGTCATAATACTCGGGTTTTGATTTCGGCGGATTTCTTTCCAGTTGATATTCTGTTAACTTTTTTCGAATATCATGACCATTAACAACCCAAGAAACATTCCCCCCTCAAATAATGGTTTCGTCCGCATTGTATTCTTCTTCAGTATCGTCTTCCTCTTCAGACTCACGCTCATGTTTTCTGCCTTGTGCATAGGAAATGAAGGGACTCGGTTCAAATTGCCTATATACGGGAGCTTTCTCTTCCAGTAATTCCGTAAATTATGACGCACCGACACAGGTGTCGGCGTATAATATGTGGCATCGGACTACAAAAAGAAAAGAGTTAAACTCAATCATTATCTCTATCGGGCAATAAAGATCACAGTCCTTACCAGTGTTGTGTCAAACCTACCAATAGCAGTTTGAAGGACCGTTAGTATTATTCATCACAGAACAGGCTGCACCTATCTATGAAATCAGAAATCAAGTTAATATGGAAATACAAGCTGAGATAACATTTAGAAAACTAACCTCAGCTAAACGTAATTCTTGTCTTTTAGATTCGATTGCCAAATCGGCAAGATCGTTTTCAAGTTTACTCCAAACGCTCCAACATCTTTATAATTCTCGCGATGACTCTAATAAAATTGATCGTATGGTTAATATGACAATTATAGTAAAATATATTTATGCAGGATAGACGTAACGGATCAAGCAGACCACAACGGACGAGCAGACCATAAAGCGGATGCCCACCGTAGTTGTGTGAGTTTTACCCCTTCTCAGGACTACTGGAAATCTCCCATACTGCCTTTTCAACAAAAATAATAAAATTAACTTGAAATTTTGCTTTAGCTTGATAGCACCTTTCTTCCTCTCTTCCGGGCCAATTTCCAATATAAGGTCCAAATCCTTCAGAAGTTTGTCAGCAAAGGAGAAGGTGAATCTTCTTGTTTACTGCGGTATTGGTAAAAATCCAAGAAACGCTATTTATCAGGTGTCGTTTCTTTTAAATAAGCACAGTAAATATCCATTGTAATTTGTAACGCGTTTTTCCGCTATCGAAAACGTGAAGCTGATTAGTAAAAATTGTATTCAACATAAGAACGCGAGTATTTAAATAGACTAGCTATGTGATACAGCCACGAGTCGTGTCGCACATTAGATCACCTGTTATTTAGTAAGGCAAATGTATCGTTCTTATACGATCAGGTGCTATGTTCTTATACGACGTATATGTCACACAATATAGGTCGTATAAGATAGTATGTCGTACACGTATAAGAACGATACATTTGCCGTACATAGTATTACCGTATTATTCGTATCACTATAACGTTTAAAAAATAGAGAAAGGGGCCGGCTAAAAATGAAAGTGAAAAACAATAGAGTAGCAGGTTGTTTCAAGGGAGGAAAGGCATAAAAGAACGTGCCTGCTTGATAAGCCTGCCGAGCCCTAACTCATATACTTCCCCGCTACTCTGGATTATTTACACTACTCGCATTGTTGTTATTATCTAAACTAGCAATTTCTTTACTATCTACCCATCTCATAATTGACATCACTGTTCTAAATTTTGGATCCCCTTTACCATAATAAAAACTTTCTACAGTACTCTTTCCAATCTTTTCCCCGGTAAGATGTCGAATTTCACATCTCACAGTTTCAAACGCACAGTCATTAGTCTCCCCACTTCCTTTTTCGAGTCGAAACTCTCTTAAAACGGTTCCTATTTTCTTCAAGAGGTGAATTGGATGAACCAGATGAAGAGTTGGTATAATTACCGCTTTCATGTGATCGATTCGAAGCTTCAGATTCATTGGACTCACTATATTGGTCGAAATCGGGACTTCGAACCTCTGTGTAATATTGATTTATTTTGTTATGGAGATTATTTATACTAGCAATGACGGATTTCTCTAGGGATGTAATTCTGTCAAATCATTTCGACGAGCTTCTTCGATGTTAGTCTCGCAAAAATTTTCTATGTATGCTTCTGTGGCATAGCCAACATCACGTGCCTTAAATTTTATTTCTGCGGTGAATTTACTATTAAATTCGGTATTAATTTTGCCGAGCTCCGCAGTGAAAGATGCATTAATTTCTGAAAGACGTGCTTTGCAATATATAATTAATATTATTTTAAGATGTATTGTATTTATGCTGAAAGTCTAAATTTGAACATGATGCTAACTTTCTTTTTGAACTTTTTTCTTTTTTTCTTTTCAATAGGAGAAATAGGATGTTTGTACAGGAAATCTAGAAGAAAAGAAATATTAACATTTGAGAGCTTTAATTTCAATAATCTTGAACTTTAAGCGTATGTAACGTTGTATGGATGCAGGTTGCAATTTTAGACTACTTACATCATGAATAATTCAGAAAAAAAATGACAACCAATGGTTTATGTTCGAATAGCCATTTATGAAACTCACTTGTTGGCCGGCATTATGCGGAATTATGCACTGTCACGTGAGCAGTTCGGTGACAAATAATTTGTGAAGAATATTTTTTATTTTTATTTTTAAAATATAGACACGATTTGTGAAGAATAAGATTTTATCTATTCGAAAAAAACTGCTGAGAGCATAATCACGTGACCAGTGCTTTTTTTTGCTAGGATGATCCATTTATGAAGATCAATATTATCAGAAAGTTTGCTTACGCTCAAAACGTCTTCACACCAATCATTTGACATAAAATACTTTCAGATGCATTACTTTATTGATGGTTTTTTTAGATATATAGAGAATCAGAAAATGATATACAAGTGAAATAAGTGATACTATCAAAGAGAGAGGCGATATAGTTCTTTTACTAGAATGCGGGTGAATTTCGCTTTTGATGGAATTGTGAATTTGACTAAATTTCGTGGCATGTGATTAAAATCAGGTGAGATATAAGAACTGCACCAATGAGATAAATATTTTTTCTGAATGAATTTTATTTTGCCTAAATGAAGATGTTTTTACATTCAAATTCTTCTCTAACGAATAGTTAAAGATTTTTTATTTATTTTATTTAGTATAGAGCAGCTTCAAAATGATAGTTACAAACAATTTATATTAATATAATGAGTCTTTGTCTGCTGAACAAAGTGTTCCGAAACATGTGCGTGCAACAGAGTAAACTTCAATATAAAAAATGACACAAAGCATAATGAGTATTACAAATTTTTCGAAAACTTTAGAAATGAGCAGCAAATTTGGTTTCTAATTTAATGCAATAATACTTCTCGTGTTACGTATTAGCAATGAACATTCTAGGAAACAATTATTTGTATTTTAAAGGGAATATGTTTTACTTGATTTGGAGAAAAGTCAATACAAAAAACGGACAAAGAAAAATTTTTTGTTTGAATCTGCCAGAGTGTAATTGCAATAAATAACATCAAAATGATATCAATATTTTTTTTACCCCCGCATATCTCCATTTCTTTCTTTCTTTAAAAAATATCAATATTTCTTCACCCTCGCATATCTTCATTTCTTTCTTGAAAAATCCATTATAAAAAAACATAGAATTTATAAGGAAGAAGATTTGATATTTTCTTTTCTTTAAAAAAAACAAAGTACATAAAATTAATAAATTAATAGGAAGAAAATTTGATATTTTCTTTTTGATAATTACACCAATAATGAATGGTTTAAATGATACAATGATTACTACAGATGTAACGGAATGTCGGTGAGTAATATATCTATATGTTTCTTTTTCCTAATTATAATTTTTCTCATAGTAAATACTTCATATCGCAGGTGGGAAATAAAAATTGAAGGATGCAAGGATGCCTCATTCTTTCGTATAAATATAGGAATAGCATTAACATTACATATAATTGTATTTATAATAAGTACAAGTTTGTTACTTTACAGAAAAATAAGATGTAATAGTGTAATATGGAATGGACAATGTTTTACTGCTTTAGATGGATTTCTTTTTTGGGCCGATATTTGGTGTATAGGAAGAATAATATTCATCATTGATCAGTTAGGAAACTTTACAAAAGGTTCTATAATATTTAGATATATTTTATTCGAAATTATGGCTTTCCCTCCAATAATTGCTGTTGCGACTTATACTTCAGGATTGTAAGTATTATATAAAAAAATGCATTTATATTGATTATCTCTGATTGACTTTCTCCGCAAAAATTTTTTTTGTATTCGAAGATTTTATGCTATACCGCGAATAAATTTTAATCGACATTCTATAACACAAGAACCAACGACACCTAAACAAGATTTCATAAAAAATCAAATATATCTTCCCCGTCCGCATGTTGTTTCACATTTTTATTGGATTTTTGTTATAATTTTTTTTATAATGACATTCGTTCCTTTAATAATTGCTGCTATTGCCGACCAAAATAATGATAACAAATTGAAAGATATTTTTTGGCCTATTCATTTTTTAACATATGCTATATCATTTGGATTATTGACTATCGTGTTGACTTATTACGGGTAAGTCAGAAAACGTGAATCACAGACTCACAGTATTTATTATAAATGAATGAAATTTTAAAAAAATATATATTTAAAATTTTCTTTTGCATAGTCGAATGCTGGTACGATTGACTGAAAAATCAGTATCATTATCAAATGACGAATTCGAAAAACAAAAATATAAAATATTCTTATACAAGGTGCGTTTTATTTGAAAAATCTTTTTTAAATTTTTTTTTTCGCGTTTCAATTTCTAAGTTTTCAATTTCTAAGTTTTTTTTCTCTCTCCAAATTTTAATTTAACAGATAAGATTGTTTAATGTGACATTATCATTTGTATTTATATTGTATATATTAGGATTAACAATATTTGCACTTTGGAGAAAACAAATTTATTCTTACGAGATGATAAATAAAATATTCGCTTTTATGATTGAAATAATGTCAGTTGTGGCTGCATTGATTATTGTTTGCGCATTATTTTATAAGTAAGTACTTGAGGAATTTACTTTTAATCTTAAAAAAAATTATGAAATTAACTTACTAACATTGATATATGAAATAGTGAAATAGTAGCACCAATAATTACTCTAGCAGGCCCGAATGATGAAAAAAATAATGATCCCCCAATATCAGATTTTGATGACAGTATTATTATTAGTGAACAAGAGTGTTGATCTTGGTATATTGTGATATGAATTCGACCTATTGCACGAAAGAATTTTAATAAGCATCAATATAATCATGGAATCTAATTATCATAAATTTTGTTTTCGATTATTTGTTAATATATATTTTTATATCTTACTCGTTTTATTACATATTTTTAACGTAAAAACATTTCTTTCACAATTCAAAATCCTTTTATTAATTATAATAGTGTTCCACCAAATCATTAAAGAAATGCTGTAATAATTAATTATCTATTTGTTATTACCAAAGAACATTCATTAACAAATACCTGTTACACTACTATTTCAATATTACAACCATGTATGTCATCTTTTTCTCCCCTTTTTTATACCATGTTTTTCGCACATTCTCTTTTTATACCAACCAAATGTTATTGATGATTCGTTGCAACGAATTGTACATGTTGCTGATAAAATTCCAACATCTAAAAGAAATAAAATGTATAATTAACGAAAAAACATAAATTAACAAATATAATCTTGAGAAAAAAATTATACTTTTTGTGGACATTTGACATTTGTTACTTTGTTAGTGTGTGATGTACGATGTCCATTTTTCCTATTATAATTAAAGAAAAAAAAGTAATCAACGGTATCTTATTAGTTTTTTGAAAGAAATTTAAATATAAAAAAGTTTAAATTTAAGTACAAACCAATTCAGAAAAACTATCAGTGTTCCCGTGCATGGATCTTGTTGAATGGTGGCAACATCTTTAACAAAAGGTTCCCAACTTCCAGATATAGCAGCAGGTGTAAAATTTTCATATTCATCATCGTCATCGTCATAATAATATCTTAACATTTCATTTTCATATCGTTCTTCATTATCACTATTATTATTTGCTTCACCAAATTCAGAATTTTCAGTAGATTGTAATGGGGTAGTATAATAACTAGCCGAGGATAATTTGCCATTATTATTAATATCATTATTCCTGTTAACACCATTTTTATAACCACCTTTGTCTTTGTTGCTACCATTATTATTATTCACTAATTTACCCTTAGTTTTTGTTGTTTTTAATTCAACAAAACTTTTCTTTTTAATCTGTTTGTCTTTAATTTTTTTAATTCTATTTGATTTCGGTCTTTTCATTGATTTACTTGCATTAATATTATGTTTATCTACTAATGACTTTATTTTTTCCTTTGCTTCTATTTCTTTGTTATTCCAATATTCACTTTCTTTTTGTTCTGCATATCTAAAAAATTAAAAAGAACTTTAAAAAGAAAAAGAAAGAACATTTAACATTTATTATAAATAAATTAAAAATATATATACACATGTTCTTTTGACACCCAAGAATTATGTTTATCAGGATATCCTAAATAAAAATAAAAATAAGATCAATTATTTATTTACTTATTATTTTTTAAGTAATCCAAATATTTTTACCTTTCCACTTAATCATATATTGTATTGATCCCTAAACAAATTATTAAGATATTTTTTTTTATTAATTTTTTTTTAGAATTCTAGTTCAGAAAGAAAAAAAAAATGACAATACTCTATACGTCCGATGACCAACTATTTTCTCAATTTCAAAGATCTCGTCATCATCATCATCATCTTCTTCTTGTTGCTGTTGCTGTTGTTTCTTTTCATCATTGTTGATCTTGTCGCTACTAAAAGAAACTCGTTTATCGTTATTCGGCGTCTCATTATGATTAGAATCAAATTCCAGATCTCCTGCTAATTCATCAATCTCTTCGCTAATATCTGAAGAATTATCCTCTGAAGTTACCATATTAAACTCGAAACTCGTTGATGCTAATTTTGTCATTTAATAATCTACAAAGTTTATGCTAAATAAAAAAAAGGATAAATTCAGTTAGTAAATAAATTACTAAGAAATACGAGTTCATGTTGATACTTACAAAGACTATCTAGTATACTATAGATTACGAGGTATCTAATATAAAAAAAAAAGTTTAAAATTTCTCGAATGCTACTAAAAAAAATTTTTTAATAATAAAGAATATAACATAAACGCGTTTGTTCTATTTATTATGAATGGTGATCATTCCTGCTAATAGCATTCCTGCTAATACTTGTCACTAATTAATATGGTACAATCTTGATAGATTAACGGTATGCATTTTTTTTTCTTGATAGAGCAGTAACGTAACACAGCATTTTATAACAGTACGACAAAAAAGGTAATTTAATTTATATAAATATGTTCTCTTACCTAAGCCCATACCTGTTATCCAAAGTGTCAAAAATATCTGTAAAAAGATAGTATCTTTACATAATTTGTTCTATGTCTTGAACAATTCCTTTCATTTAAAAGTTCTGTATTAAAAAAAATATAAACTGGAAAGTGAATACTACTCTTAAAAGAATGAAGCAGTAAATGTAGTAGCGTTAAAAAGGAGAAAGATTAATATAATTTTCTAAAGAAGGTTGCGTATACAAAATTATTTAAAAAGAAAAGCATAAAGAAAATGTATTAACTATTAGAATGCATGTATATATTGTATATAGAATGAATGAATCATTTAAAGAAGAACGCATCCATAAAAAATTTATCCAAAAATTCCATGATTCTGCTACTTTTACGAAATAGATCCATTTTTTACAAGGCATATGTATTAATAAAGATAAGATAAAGTACATAAAGGAGTAGTGCGTATGTGAATTATTTGAAGAGGAAGGTTTGTGTGATGAATGTTTGGAAAGTAGCAAAAGTAATCATAGAAGTGGAAAATCGAAAGTATGTGAATCAATAGTTTTAAATCAAACCGATTTCTTTTCCATTATATAGCACTCATGTTATCATGTTATCACCGTACGAATTTGATCAGTTTTTTTTTTGAAATAGATAGTATATTTTGATTTATTAATCAAAGAATAATAATCAAAAAAAAATTTATTGCATTTCATATACCGTGTATTAGAAGAATTACACTAGATAGTAATATTTTTCAATATTACCCCGTATAGACCAACATAAATTCAATTATAATTCAATTATTTTAAATATTCTTTCTGATGTATAAAAAAAGGATCGTGTTACAGTTGATCACGAGTCTATCTATTCGTTTACCAATGATCTGCAAGTCATCCCCCGATAATCCTTTTAGACAGAAATAAATTGGTTATTAACACAGGTAAATGGCAACTAGTAAGCTGATCCCTGCCGTAGTTATGGAAATAAGTACTCCTCCTCAAGACTTCTATATCTGCTTGTTAACTACAGCAACGGAAAACTAGTAAAAGAAAACAGCTGAGAACTCTTTCTTAAGCGGCGTAGGAGCTCTTGGAGGGAATACATAAAAACAGAATTAGTTGTAGATCGCTTTTGGCGAGGTTCAAATGTAACATATAACTATACTTTTACTGTAGCTTTTCTTGATCCTAGATGAAAAATAGCTTGTTGAACGTAAAAGAAAAGATGGTGTAGATAATCTTGTTAATTAAAGGCACTGGAATGTTTTCTTGCAGGATTTGAAGTGTGCAAGTGTGAAGCTTACAAAAGAAGTGAGTTCGATCCAATTGTTTGCAGGAACTGAGATAAAACATGTTTAAATACTTGAAGGTAATTGGTGCATTGAAAATTACATGTTGAACTAGTTGACTTCAGTCCTTCAAACTTGTATAGAAGAGACTAGTTTTAGTATAATTATTATGGTCAATACACTAATTAATTTAAGAATACTCAATTATTTACTGACGTGTGAAAAGTAAGCAATTGCGGGCAAATTTGCCCGCAATTTTTACCAAATTTCGGCTCTCATCTAATTTTATGAAAAATAAAGCAATTTTAATAAAATTTTTTTTCCAAAATAGTTTAAATTATATATTGTGCAGCAATTATTACCATTTATTAATTATATATTAGAAAATCGAAAATTACCCATTGGTCAAAAGTTGTATTTTAAGATAATCACAAAATTTTAAGAAACTTTACACTTAACTTTGGAATATGTAGAATTTGGTATGAGAAACAACTTTTGTTAATATGATTTTTGATGTTTAAAAGTAGGATTTTGACTTTATATAGAGTCTTAATGAAAAACCGCATTTTACCATCCAGAAAATAGTGTAAATAACATTATAAATTTACGACTAGTGTTGATATTCGTAAGAGATGACATGGCAAGTATAATAAATATAATGTTCCGTTCTTAAAAAATTTTTATTAAAAATAAATAATAACGTTTATTATCTAAATGCATAGAATATTTTTTAATAAAATATATACAAAGAAAATCATAAACACATAAACTTATACTAAAATTTAAAAAATTTAATATAAATGAAAAAGTGTAATTTTACACTTTGTATTCTTTACCTCTTATTAACTAAACGATTCTTATGTATATTATTTTATTTATAATTTTAACATTAAAGATTTTTTGATAAAAAATCAATTTTATCAAAAATCACAAAGAAGTCCTATTGTTAAAGGATATAAATCTATAATCCAAATTATAACAAATAAAATCTATTTCTCTAAGGGTAAACTGCCTATTAAAAAGGGAGAGGGGAATTTTTCCCGCTTTTTTTTACTAAATATATAATTGCAAAAATGCAGAAAGAAAAGTGCATAGCAAATAAAATAATAATATATATATAATGAATTTTTTTTTTAAAAAAATTGTTTTATAATAACTTTGTGTTGAAGAACTGATCTTCAAAATTTCTGTTATAATATAATAATATACAAGTATAAGTAAATTAGAATATAATTGAAATCACTAATTAAATAATAGATAGACACTTACCCAGTTCTTATCTACTTCCATAGCCCACTTGAACTTGTCACGTAGGCTTTTGTTGAAAATTTTGTCAATCGGCACATCATATTTATAACACCAAGCAGCCGAAATACGAGGATCAATATAATTTATCTTCGAGGTCCCTAATGCAGTAGTTTTATTTTCTTCTTTTTCGACTTTTGTGAGATTAACTACCTTGATACGTTCATTAACTTTTTCAATTTGAGCCTCAACTTTCTCAACTGTTTGACTTTTCTTCACTTCCATTTTTCCTGTCTTACGTTCTTTAGATAATTGCTTAGTTTTTTCCTCAGCCTCCTCGAGCTGTTCATTCAATTCACTCTCAGAGAGCGGCCCCTTACCCTCTGACTTGCGTTTTTCATTATCTTTTTCAAACTTCTTTCGAAGTCTATCTTTTTCTTTTTCTTCTAGGTGCTTCTCATATTCTTCACACCATTCTTCACCTAAATCGGACTCCGGTTCATCGAGTTCAGGTCTTTTCTTTTTCAGCTTTGGATCCAATGTCAACATCGTCTTCTTAAGTCTCATCTTTTGATATTTCAAAGCACGTATCTATTATAGATGATCATATAGTGTTTAAGCGTTGATAATGTTACATACTATAAAATAAAAATAGAAAAATGAAATGAAAATTAAAAATAAATCTTTATTTACCTTATCTTCAATTCTATTCATTTGATTATCAAATGTTTTACTGACAGTACGTTGATGGTTACATAGAATAGCCACTTCACGGTTTGCTCGATTATACGCTAAAATCTTTTCGTTGACGGATCCACTTACCGGAGTATTTTTAAGTTGTTCTTGAAAAGTATGTGAAGCATTATAAGTACGGAACACTTTAGCTGTTAAGCCATCCATGTATGACGAAAGATGTTTATTCAATTCTTGTGTCTAAATTTAAATATAAACGTCAATATTTATTAATTATAAAAAAAAAAAAAATTATACGACGATATATAAGCGGGAAAGTACATACGTTTACTCTATCAAACAATTGATCTTTATCAGATTCCTTGTGCCTTTGGAAAAGCTTGAGGTTTTTGAAAACTTGACCATCTACAGTTACAGTGTTCTGATACCGTATTGAATCTTTACCAAGGAAGTCAAAATGAACAGTATTTCCCGCTTCTAGCCTTATATGTTCGAAACGAAGCGAGCAACAGCCTACTGTATCGGCTTCTTCACCCTCCTTTTTCTCATTTCCAGCTCTGAGTGCAAGGCGGTCAATAAAATACATAGCTGTAGCACGTTGGCGAATTGCTGTTACTTTGTTCGTCATGTCTTTATTGTAATCATTACGAATTTTTGCAACAATATCCTTTAAACCAAATCAAAATTAAATACAACGTATAAAATTTATTAAAAAATTTAATTTTTTTTTTTTTATATTTCTTACCTTAAGTTCACGAGCCTTTTCAAATTTCTTAAAATCGCTTTGACCTTTTAGTGTACTGTTGGCGGCTAAAAAAACATATTTAATATTCTCGTTGACATTCTCTTTCCATGTTGCAAGCCAAGTTACTGTGTTATCATGGATAACTTTGTTCCAGCTATGACCTGCTGGAGGTTCAGGAACCTTTGCCGCTTTGCCAATATTGATAGTTACTTGCTCCGGTTGAACTCGAAGCTATATAAATAGATTCGATACAATTAATATTAACTTACTAATCATATGTTAAATTTATTAACCATTTCTAGTAGAATTATGTAGAATTAATTTTATAATCCGCTCTTTCACGTCGGATATAAGCTTCCATCCCAATGATATAACCAAAGTCGCAATGAAAATATCAGTTTCAACTACGAATTACGATTATTACCTTCAATGAACCTGTCTTTGGGTGTTTACCACGACCACGGAATAAGCTTGGAGGTTCAATTCGGAAATTGCCAACTTTTTGCTTTCGACCATCTAAATAACAATAACCATACTTCTCTTCCAATTGAAGTTTTTCTTCTTTGAGTTTTTGTTTTTCTTCCTTTGACATTGCTTTCCGTTTTTCCTTTTCTCGTTCAAGGTGGTCTAAGATTGGCGTGAAGTCACATTTCTTGAAATCCTCAATGGGCGGATTCTATAAATTATAATTACGTATTGTATCGTTAATAGCAAGATAATAATATAATTACTTTTTTGATCACACAAAATTACCTTGCCAGACTTATCCAAAATTGCCTTAAAGTCTCTGAAAAAATTTTCATTGAATGTGGGGTTTTCGACATGTTCAGTATTTAAGGCAGCAGCATAAAATGTTGCAACTTCTTCTGCTTCAGGTTCAAGATGCACCTCTTTGCCTAAATAGAAAATTGAAAGACTAAATATAAAATATTAATTCAAATAAATAAGAATTTCATTATAAAGCTTACCATCATATTTCATCTTGACGTTATGCGGAACATATTCAGGAGGAAAATATACTCCATTATGTTCTAGAGTATTCCATTTGACAGTACCATCACCCTTAGCATTTTCAGCTTCCCACCAACGATATTCTTCATCGTCTTCCTCATCTGATTCTTCTTTTACAACCTTTTGTTTACCCTTCTTTTTTTCTGACATATCTTTTTCTGCGGGGTCTTCCTTTTTTTTCTTTTTCTGAGGATTGGCCTTTTTTACTGCGCTTTTGGCAGTAGACTTGGCGGGTCTTTTTTTATCGTCAAATTCAGAATCAGACTCATTCCGCTTTCGCTTGGCTTTAGTATCATTAGTCTATAATTAAACACAATTAAATTTTCAAAAAAAAAGATAAAATATAATATTCACGCTTAATTAATATCATTTCATTAATTTTTACCTTTGGTGTCTTATTCTCTTGTTTGACCTGTGCATTAGCTGTATTAGCTCTTGTAGTTCTTTTATTAGGAGTCGCTGACTTTTTCCCTTTATTACCTCTTTTTCCGAGCGGTACATCACTTTCGGAATCAGAAAGTTCTTCTTTAACAGCCGACTTTTTACCATTTGCTTTTCCCACTTTTTTAACACTTTCTAATTCGGCGTCTTTCATTTCAACGTCCTTATCTGTCTCTGTCTTAATTGTTTTATTTTGTGTAGTTTTTTTATTATCATCCCCTTCAGAGTCGGACTCTATTCGCTTCCTCTTTGTTTTCACCACCTATTTAGATCATAAAAGAATATTCTAAAAACAAAAAAAAAATGATAATAATAAAGGCTATATTTAAATAACATATACCGGCTCTTTCTTAACAGGTATTGTTTGTCTCGAAGAGGAAGGAGAAGAGACCTTTGGCTGTTTCCCTTTGGACGACAGAGAATTAGTTGAAGACTTAGCACCCTTAGATATTCTCTTGGCCATTGGTACATCGCTTTCAGAATCCTCTTCTGAATCAGGAGGTATTATTTTTTTCTTGGTCTTACGCCTCGTTTGTTGATCTTCAAAGTTACTTGGGTCTTCCTTTTTTATAGTTACTTCTTTAGTTTGACCGTTTGACCTTGTAACTCTACCGTTAGATGTAGCTCCTAGCCTTTTTCTAATAGGAACATCACTTTCAGATCCCGAAGCCTCAGCTTCTTTGTCTTCAAGTTCTTGTTTAATAACTTGTGGACGTTTATTTGCACTTGGCCTAACAGATTTTACTGGTGGACTCTTTCCATTACTTTCAGTAGACCTAGCAGCACCTCTTGTAGAAGGGGCTTTTTTACCAGTTGGTTTGGTCATCTTTATTTAATTCTTTGAAAGAAAATAAAGTTTTCGTTTTTCAAAGATCAATAAAAGATTTTGGTATAATAAAATTAAAGAGTTATAAATGATGTATTCGTTTAGAACAATTTTAAACAATAAGAAAAGAAGTCGATAAAACAATTTCAATTCTTATACTTTTTTTTTTTCGACCCCTGGATGAGATTGATGAGGACTCTGTTTTTTTCAACAACAAAAAAAAACCTACTGAATGATGATGACTTACCCCTACTGTACACCATTTACCGTTACACAATCAGTGGCTTTGCGATATATGATTGGACAGATTATTAGGTTTCTGAAAAAAAAAAAATCAGGACAAAGGGCTTTCATTCAATTATCAGTTATTACGAGAATTTGACTACGCTTCTTTTTTTTTTTTTACGCAGTAATACGTATTTTTTGTCAGTAGTTACACAATTTGAATGTGTAATGAAAAGTGCATAGTAACCGTGCTATAATTTTCATTGTGATATTGTGATAAATGTGGTGTGACCAACTCCTAAAACCCGTTTACGAGAAATTTTGCAACCAAATTATGCATCAAAGGACAGGTTTAGAACTTGACTTGGCATGGGCTAACAATTTGACTGACAGCATGCAAGTTTATATAATAGATGAACTCGCGCCTTTAATTTCGTAATTAATTTTTATTATTCAGCTGATAACATCATTTTGTATGACTCCAAATACATGAGAATGAAAAACTTTATATTTATTTGATTCTCAAATGTCTCAATTTATAAATTAAGAAAGGAATATACAATATATTTTATTATTAAAAAAAAAAAATGAATGTATCACATTTTAATATTTTTGATGGTTAAGATTTCCTTATTTCATTCAATTCTATTCTAAATATAAAATTTTTATTTATTTAATATTAATAAAGCTGTATTACAAATCTTCACGTGATATAATTAGCCTCAGATTGTGTCACTATGATATTTAGCATTGTAATTTTGACACTTTTAGGACAAATTGTGATTCGTAATTGAGTTCCGGAATTTTTTGACCTTTTTTTTTTTTTTTTTCGAGGGAAAAAAAAAATGGAGATTCCATGTGACATTATGAATTTTTTTTTTATATGTTTAAAAATCACGAAAACTCTTCACGTTTTCCTTTCATGGAAACAATCGTTAATTTTTTCATTGAGGTTAAAAATTATTTTTATTTGGAATAATAATGAGTCACAATCGACAAAAAAAATTCTGTTAAATTCAAATATGCATTTATCTGTCGGAGAAGTATTAATAAAATGTAATCGGATTCGACCATTTAGGTTAGATTGAAGTTAATCCGTTCGTCAAATGACATTCTTAAAGACACCAATAAGATTCTTGCTTTTATTATCGTAATTCATTTTTTAAAAAAAATAGAAATTCACTAATAAATCTAAAATTAATGATTGATTAACAGACTGGAATTATAAGACCAAACTCTATTTAGAGGATCAGATTTAATATTAGGATTGTCGGATCTATTCGGATCCATTTGATTAATTTAATTCATGTGTATCACGTGAATGATATAATACGGGAAGAGCGGGACGAAAAATTTTATTTATAGATGCCAAGTACCCAAGCTGTCCAACACAAAAAGCAACCCTGAATTATTAAGATTGTCATTAGACCGTGAGAAATTCGGAATTTTCCGAAATTTATTTGGAAAAAATTCACGATTATCGTTATTATCGTTAAAAATGCAGCTAATTTAAACTGCGTTACACATGAAATGGATAAAAATTACCAAATTTCTTCAAAATTCATATACTCAGCCAAAATCTAACCTGATAATTTATTTTTTTTACCATCGAAACCTTAATTGATTCATGTCGTACGACAGTAACCATAATAGTGAAATTTATATAGTAAAAAAATAAAAAATATATCTGAATTTCTCTTCTTTTTAGAAACTTTTTCTTTCAAAAATCCCACGATATAATTATAAAAAATAAATATATAAACACCGGAAAATATTTTTGCCCTAGAAAAAGCTTTTTTCTTTCCCTATATAGTCAATATGCCTGACGACGTTCCTTACAAAAGACAACGCGTTTCTAAAGCTTGTGATTCTTGTCGTCGCAAGAAAGTGAAGGTATTTTATTTAATCTCTAAACTTTCTTTATTAAAGTTAAATTTTTTTTACTTATTTGGTTCATAAATTATATATATATAATTTAGTGTGATGGTATTCAACCAACTTGCGGTAATTGTTCTGCCTTTAATTTAGAATGTACATATAATGATACAACGAAGAAAAGGTGAACCATTTTAAAATTTAAAAATTCTTTCATGATCTTATTTTAATATTAAAATTATTTATTATATTATTAGAGGACCTCCAAAAGGTTACATTGAAGCTATTGAAACTCGATTACATAGAATGGAATCCCTTTTAGGTGGATTAGTTCATAGTAATGATCCAAGAGCTGAGGCTGTTTTAGCAGAATTAATGCATGATGATTTACGTTCTCAACATAAATCTGATTTCACATCTTATCGTAATAGTTCATCATCTACTTCTAGTGATAGTTCACAATCTGGAGTTTTAAATACTAGTTTACCGACACTAGATGGTAAAGATAGTCCAATAATTGATGATTTAAATGAAGTTATGGGTATTCTTAGTATTGACGAAAACAAACAAGTTAGATATCATGGTAGAAGTAGTGGGCTTTATCTATTGAAAAAAAGTGATAAATATAAGGATGGTATTTTATCAATCAAAAATCGTTCAAATTGGGGTCACCAGGGTGAAGTAATTGCTTCTACTCAAAATTTCGATTTATTAAAACGATCAGAATTAACAGAATTACCTTCTCAAGAAATATCTGATCATTTGTTAGAACTTTTTTTTACTCATGTGCACCCTATATTACCTTTTATTTACAAACCACGCTTTTTTGATCAGTTAAAAGATAAAAATCATTTGCCTCATCTTTTATTAAATGCAATTTATTCATTTGCTGCTTTATTCTCTGATAGAATTGATATTCGAAGAATTCCTGAGGATCGTACAACAGCTGGGGATATTTACTTTGATCGTGCAAAGGCGTTACTTGACAACGATTATGATAAAGCACGTGTGTCCACTATTCAGGCTTTGCTTGCTTTATCTCTAAGGGAATATGGTGTTGGTAGAGTCACAAGAGCTTGGCTTTGGTCTGGTATGGCCGCTCGTATGGCTCAGGATTTAGGAATGCATCGTAATAATGAGAAATGGCATCCGATTAATTTGACTCGTGAAGAACGGGAAGAACAAAAACGAGTATTTTGGGCTTGTTTTGTGCTTGATAGGTAAATACATTCTAGATTGATAAGAAGTTAGAATTTTATTTTTTTTTTTTTAAAAAAAAAAATATTACATATATTAATATGTTTTTTCCCAACCGAATTTTTAGGATACCAAGTGCACATTTGGGTCGACCATTAGCTATTGATGAAAAGGATGTTGATGCTGCACATCCTTCGGAAGAAGAGGAAGATGAATTTGAACCACTTCCATTTAAAATGGAACACGTAACAGTTTCATCGACTTCATCCCCAATATCGTCAAGTAATAACAGTTTAATAGGATCACCGGTGTCATCGAATAATTCAAATCATTCTCATAAAAATTCCGGTTGTCGAGCGCATTCTGTATCTCGGTTTAATCATTTATTGAAACTTTGTGAAATTATGGGTCGAGTCATACAGAATGTATATGCTATTAGAAGTGCACATGTTTCTATGACAACCGATACTGTTCTGTCCATTTTGGATTCTTCTCTTACTTCATGGTATATATCTTTACCTCCACATTTACGATATAATCCTTCTTCAGATCAACCTTCAGATCCACCTACACTTGTTCTTCACATACTTTATTATTCTGCTTTAATGTTATTACATCAACCTTATTCAGCAGGACAACAATCATCACATAATATATGTTCTCAAGCCGCAAACGCCATTACTGAGATAGCGGAAACATTAATGAAACGTAGTATATTAAGGCATTCATTAAATGTTGTTGTTTATTGTGTTTTCACTGCTAGTGTTATTCACACATATAATGCTACACAAGAAGATAATTCTATATCTCAACCCGCAAAAGTTAATCTTGCTAAATCAATAAATGTATTGAATGAATTAAAAAATATTTGGCCAACAGCACACAAATATGTTGATCTTTTAAATGGATTAGTAGATTTAAAGGATGTACAATTGGATTCATCTTTAAGTCTGAAAGGCAACACAAATACAGATGGATCTCGTGGGTCGAAGAAACGTGTAAATTCTTCCAATAATACAAATCAACAACCTCCACCTGTCGGAGTTGTTGATAGACATGTGAGGCAGGCTCGATACCGTGCACAATATAATCAACCTACGTCAGAAAATGACAATAATAACGATAATTCTACAATAACACCGCCTCCGCCTCAATTTAATACAGTTCCCTCCTCAATAAACCCATCTACAACCTACCAACGATTACCACCGGTTTTAAGTTTTAATCACGCTCCAATAACATCTCAACCTACACAATTTAGTGCAACACAGTTTACTCAGCAACAACCTGCAAGGCAACAGTTAAGACATGATTTACCTGAGTCAGCACAAATGTTCAATAATACTCTTGGATTTAGGTACATGACATCAAACACGAACGATCCACAAAATCAACCAACAATAGGTGATACAGATCCCTACGCTGCTCCAGGTATGGCAACAAATAATAGCGTCGGGAATAATACTTTTGAACCGTTAAATTCCGGGTTTTGGGGTATTCCTCACAATGCAAATCTAGATGATTGGACATCATTTCTTGGATCACATTATGCATCACCAACGTTACCCTCTCAACCCACAAATTTACCGATTCCAAGAATTTCTTCAATTTCTTCATCTGCAGGATCTTTATCTTCTTTACAACGACAACAACAGCAACAGCAAGTATTGCTACATAATGACGGGAATGATGTTAATATGTTTGCTGATAATCATCCGCTGATATCAGATGTTATGGGGATAAGTAATAATGGAGGCAAGCGAGTTAACACATTCAATAACTCTAATACTGGTGGAAATAACGGTGGTACAGGAGACAATTCAACTGTGCCTTTACCATATTATTAATTAACACAATGTACGTATGAGATTAGATCGTACATCGTTACGCATTTTGCCCCGTTAGAATTCGACCGATTTTTAATGAACGTTTAATCCGTTTAATTATTGAAAAAGGAAGGAAAATAATTGTATAGTTAATACAAGAAAATTAAGTATTGGACAGGTATTTCGGGCTAAATGTGATCGTATTACAGAACATTGTTAATATTGTTGATTGAATATTAAAAGTCTTCCCTTTAGTTTTAATAAGAAATGGTGTACGTGACTATACTATACTGCACTTGATAAATGAGTTTCGGACGGGAAAAGGTATAAAAAAAATAGCTTTTTGTTTTTTTTACCGTAAAACAGCAGAACATTTTGACGGAAAAAAAAAGATAGCCAGTAAAAAAAAAAATTTTTGGATCAGAATGCAAATTCGGGAAGTATAATTAATTAATTCATTTAAGATTCCAAAAAAAAATATCTTACATTCATAATTTCGTTAATCAAAAAAAAAAAAAACATTTTAAATATATATATTTTTTTCGGGTTGGCAATCTTTATTTGTGAATAATAATGTGCTGTATACTATTTTTTTTTGTTTTTTTTTTATAAAAAAAAAAATTGAATAAATAAATTATAAAATCAATTTTATACTAATTTAATAATCAATTAGATGAAATTATTTATAGATTAAATATACAACATGCAATATTTTTAAATTATATTTTGAAGGCTGCATGTGTATGTAATGAGAAAAGATTTATTTATAAAATGTGATTATACAAAATATAAATATAATATAATAATCTTTAAAATTACAAATGTCTATCTTTTTTTTTTTCCTTTCTTTTTCTTTTTCTTTTTCTTTTTCTTTTTAATTTTTAATTTTTATAAAAAATGATATCACCTTCATCTTCAATAAATTTACAAGAAACAAAACTTCTCCAAAGTGCTTCAAATATTGGAGTATCATCAAAAATATAATAATGTCCAAGTACTTTTTTAATATGAATTGTAGCTTCTTCAGCATGATAATGAGGCATTGTACTAAATAAATGGTGGGCTACATGAGTTGAAGTAATTCTATGAAAGATTGAATCAAGAAAACCAATATGACGATCAACTGTAAAATAAATAAAATCAGTAAATAATCTTGACAAAAAGAAAGAAAATAAAAAAAAAAAGAAAAAAGTAAATATTCACCTGTACAAACTGCACCACGAACAAAATTCCATTGATTTTCACGATAATGAGGTAATTTAGGATCAGTATGTTGAAGGTAAGTGATTAAGACAAGCCAATGATTTACGATAAAGTAAGGAATCAAATAATATTTAACAACGGTAATAAAAGAATAGATATAAGAGAAATAAAAGATAGCTGATAAACCAATAATGATACCAATGTCTGAAATAATGATATCCATAAAATTTTTAGGATCAAAAATAGGTGAATTAGGATTAAAATGATTTGCCCAACGACCATCATAAACTTGACCAGAACAATTGAATATTAAATATAAAGGCCAACCAAATAGTTGTTGACCAATTAAATTTATTAAAGTTATAAAAGGAGTGTCTTCAAATACAGAATGATTCATTTGCGGAGTATCTACATCTTTCAAAGGTAAACCTAAAAGTGATCTAGTTTTAGGTACAAAGACTTGGTCTTTATTCACGTGACCAGTATGTTTATGATGTTTTGAATGAGAAATTCTCCATGAATGATAAGGAACTAATAAAGCTGAATGAAGTATAAATCCAACCGTATTATTAATTTTTTTCGAAGGGGAGAAAGCTTGATGACCACATTCATGAGCAATCACCCAAATTCCTGTAGCAAAAGCCCCACAAAAGAACCAATAAGTTGGCCATGCTATATATCGTAAAGCGAGTGGTAGATGAGAGTCTATAAAAGTAGCAGCATAAGCTAAAGCCCCAACGATAGCCAAATCTTTAATAGTATAACCAAATGATTTTAATGTATCTCTTTCAAAACAATGTGGTGGTATTGTTTGTCGAAGTTCTTTAATAGTGAAATTTGGTGGTAAATAATCACGTTCAAATTTTATTGCAGATGATGATTGACGATGTGTTAATTCAGATTGAAGCTTTTCTGTGTTAGGAGGTGCCATATTCTTTTTAATTTATATACAAATGAAATTATAATGAAAATGATAATCGAAAAAAAAAAAGAAAAAAGAAAAAAATTTTTTTTTTTTTTTTTAAAATCAAAAAATGAATTCGAATCCGTTCATTTTATACTTTCCTGATATATATTATATACATATTTATTTTAAAATTTTTAAAATGAATGTAAGGAGTACATTAAGACAATCTTTTTGAGCCCCAAAAGATTCATATCTTGAAAAATTTTCCAAATTTGATATACATAAAAAAAATTTTTTTTGATTATCCCCAAAAATTGGCTAATTAACTAAATCGTACTATTTGCATTATTGAGTATTTTGCGTCATTTTGGGAAGAAACAACTGATTTTCGTTTGCATATAAACATGTGCGCTCGGAAACTAAAAAAAAAACGTGGCATAATTATAAAAGTAAATCACAAATTGTCACATGAAAATGAAATTGATAAACTATTGTTTGTTGTAGTACAATTTAATTTTTCAATATTAGACAATATCTACTATAACTCAAAGAATAGTAATATTCTTTTAATATTCTCAGATAAAAATGAATCCAGCTACCGAGATCGATCGCACCATATTTAATCTAGCTAATCTCCATATCTAAATTAGGCGTAGTAACCTGTCAATTATATTTTAATCCCAAAATTGTGTGGCTGATTTTTGTGTGACAATATAATCATTAGATAGATATGATATATATAAGAAACGTGATTATAATGATCGAATTTTCTGCAATAAGTAAATCCCTTATAAATAAGTAAAACTCTCTTATATCTCTATATCTCTCCCCCTATGTTGTCTATTTGTTACCTTATGCAAACAATATCGTGTTTTTTTTCGCGCTTTAAAAAAAACGAAACTTATTATTAATCACGTGATGGTACATGGAGAATTTGCATTCTATTCTTCTAGACTTTCAAGTATCTCTTATTGTACCGCTAGAAATATAAAAAACGTAACAAATAAAACAAGAGAAAGAAAGTTTAGAACTTTAAAATAACGTATCTTTTCATAAAATATGTAGCTAAATAAATATAGATATTGTCACTTTAATGGTTAAATAAAATTAATATTATGTTTTTTTTTAATTAGACGTATAAAATTTTTAAACAAGAAAATGAGTATGATGAAATGGTTTTATGAATGTTATACGAAAATCTAACTAAATTAGTAAATTAAAGACCGGTTTTTCCCAATGTTTCACATTGTGGAATGACAATATGAAATAAATCCATGTATGGTAACTTTGACAATTGGATTTTTTTTTTCCTTTTCTCTTAATTTTTTTTTAAAAAAAAGGAGAAATCTACGTTCACCTATTTGAATTGGTTTACCGTAAATAAATTTACGTTGAGTGTTATGCAAATTTGAACCTTTAATTAATTGAATTAAAAAAAATTATCTCTTTATAGTAAGTTTTTATTTTTTAAAGAAAAAAATAATTTATTTTATTAATGTACGTGATTTTTTTGAATTACTAAGCCAACATTCTTTTTTATCTGGATCTCATTTTTTTTTGCAATTTTATCAGTTCTTGTTAACAATTTGCAAAATTACTCTAAAAATCATTCCTAATTCCTAAATAAAAATTTCTTTTATTAAAAAATGAAAAAAGTTCCTAGAAATTTTAAACCTTTGGATTTCCGTAGGTCTGTTACAAAAGATAAAATTTCGACACCTATTGCTATCCCAACAAAAGCACCCCCTTCAATTCTTCCTCCAAAAAAAGTCATAAAAGCATTATATGATTATGATGCGAATGGCCCTAAAGAATTATCATTTTCTAAAGGTGATTTCTTTCATGTAGTTGGTAATGAAAATGATCCAGATTGGTATGAAGCATGTAATCCTGCAACAAATAAACAAGGTTTAGTTCCTGTTTCCTATTTTCAAGTATTAGAAAAAGTTGGAAGAATGAGTGGAACTCCTTTATTAGATTCATCATATAATTTTGGTGTAACTGGAGGGAATAAACCTCAACCATTATATGGTATTGTACTTTATGATTTCGTTGCTGAACGTCCCGATGAATTGGATGCTAAAGCGGGTGAACCAATTATCGTAATTGCTCAATCAAATCATGAATGGTTTGTCGCCAAACCTATTGGAAGGTTAGGAGGTCCTGGGCTTATTCCCGTATCTTTTATTGAAATAAGGGATCATTCAACTGGTAGAGCAATAGAAAATGTTCAAGAATTAATGGATAAATCGGTGGTTCCAAAAGTTGAGGAATGGAAAAAAATGACTCAAGATTATCAAGAAAATAGTATTTCTTTAGGTCGTTTAGATTTTTCTAAAGATGTAAAATTAGCTCCTATAGGAATGGATCCTGTTAATTTATCTCCAGTAACGTTTGATAAATTCTCTAATACAAGTTCTCCTCAAGATTTTAATAATAATGATAATGATAATTATGATGATAATGATAATGTCGATTATTATTATGGTCAAGTTAATGGAGATGATAATAGAAATTCTGATGCTTCTGACACTTTACCTGTAAACGAAGGGTATATTAATGATATAATTTCGGCTTCAGTCGAATCATTTCATTTTAAAGATGACAAATATTGGTTCGTGGTTAGAGTCGAAATGGCTACAGGACGGTTTAGATTTTTATACAGATTATATGAAGATTTTTATGAATTTCAAATAGCACTTTTAAATAAATTTCGAGAGGAAGCAGGACGTACAGGAAAACAACGTATTTTACCATTTATGCCAGGTCCATTATCATATGTTAATGATATGATTACATCTCAAAGAAGAACAGATTTAGATGTTTATGTTAAAGAGTTGTTAACTTTACCAGGATATATATTGTCAGATCCTTTAATGAATGATTTATTCGGATTAAAGAGTGATGATGTGGAAACTGATAATCCAAGACAACCGGGTGAAGTAGCTGGTGAAAATGGAAGAACTTCTTTGTTAGGTTTAGACTCCTCCCCAGTTGATCCTACCCCTCCAATGTCATCTACGCAATATCAACCCTCATCTTATAACGTTTTTCAACAACCTAAAAAACAACCTTCTCTTAATGGAGGTTTTAAACATAATACAGGTGGCTCATCGTTCACTTCTGGAGGACAGCCTCCGTTTATGAGATCATCGCGTGTTCATGATGAAAGTTCGAATGATCCAATTTCAACACCTTCACCGACATATACATCCTCCCATAAAATGGAAGGTTTAAGAATTAAAATAGAATATCGTGGGGATTTATACGCTATTCTTCTGAGCAAAGATGATATGAATTTTTCGAGATTCCAAAAGAAATTGTTTGATCGGTTTGGTAATCTCGACGATTTAAAATATAGAGATAGCAATGGCGAATTTGTAAGATTACAAGATGAAGCTGCTCTGAATAAAGCTTTAAAAATTGGCAACAAGTTATTACTTTCTTTGGATCAATGAAGGAAAATTTATTAAGAAATGAAAAAAAAAAATACACTAAAATAAGACATTAAGATAATAGGTAATGGAAATTATAAATAGAATGCTTGATGGTTGGTGATGATTATATGTACGATTTTTTTCTTGTTCGATATTTCTTTTTCATTCATTCAGAACATGTAGATATTTATTATTTTGTTACATGTAATTATGTATTTTTCATACACATTTACAACTTTCATTAATCACTTTCATAAATACATTCATACTCAAAAAACCAAAAAAAAAAAAGCTTTACTAGTATCTTTACTCTTTCCTTATTATATATATATAAATATTAATTGTATTGTTTTTCTTATTATTATCATTAAAAATTATTTAGTTGTATGATAGATAGAATTTATTATTGCTGTTGTTGTTATATTTGTGATATATTATTATTTGTTCATATTATTTATTTTTGGTAAGGATTTTATTAGTTTTATTAATTATTAAATTGAAAAGATTTTTTAAAAAATATAATTTTTCTTTTTTATTCAATTCTTCATAATAAGGGTTTCAAACTTTTTTTTTTTTTTTATTAAAAGAATTATTTTTTATCATCAAATGTTATAAAAGATATGAATTTAAGTTGATTGGTATACTATTTTATGTATTAAATGGTTCATTCGCTTTTACTATAAGAACTCGAATTGAAATTTTAACACTTAAGATTATCCGCTACCTTGTTCGCTAGGCAATTCCGCAATCACATCATCATACTTATCACCAATTTTTTTACCACCAGAATCAGATTCATTTTCATTGGGTTTACCCTGATATTCTTTGCTCGCAGAATTAGCATCAATAAATTTATTTTCTTTTGGATCAAAAATTTGTGCTGGCTTAGCAGATTCAGCTAAAAATAAACAAAAATTAATCATTAAAGAAAATTTATTGTAAAATTTATGGTTGTAATTAATTGTAATAAATCAAAATCATATAAACTTACAAGCTGCGGGAGCTTGACTATCTACCGTAGTAGGTGCATCATCAGGATCATATTCTTTTCTTGCTTCTTTATCCTGTAAATCAAATATTCCTTTAATAAATATATATAATTCTATAAGCTAACCCGCTTTGATACAACTTACCCTTGCAGCATTTTTGATAATAGATGCATCAAGTCCTGGTGGAGGTCGATTAATATCAGTTATGTTATCGATTTGTCCTCGAGAAACATGAGAAGTCTCTTTTTGTGATGATGATGATTGACGAATATTATTTCCGAATAATATATTATTAATATTGGTCTTTTTGTTAGTTATTAATTTCGCATTTCTAGTAAAAATTTGATTGAGGGAAGAATTTGTCGAAATTTTTTTAACAAACATCTTTATATACGTATATATATAATTTTTTTCTAAGGATAAAAAATTCTTTCAAATAAAGAAATTTAGAGAAATAATAAATATTTTTTTTTATTTGCATTATTTAAAAGAAAGTCGAAAAGGAACTAAGTTTTAATTATTATATTAAAATAAGTTAATATTGATATATGGCGTAATTAACTAGACGTCATCATTATTTCACTATTACGCCACACACAAGAGATAGGCGTTACAACCGTCGAAAATATACACTAAAGAAAAATACGCATTTTTTTTTAAAATAACAATAATTTATATTGAAAATGATTGTCAAATACATAGAAATAAAAAAAAACTCTCACTATAACAAATATTATTAAAGAACCTGAAATCAAAAACTATTTCATTTAAATCCAATTTAAACTTGCAAATAAAGATGTTTTATACAACACCCCTAAAATAAAAATGCAATGTTTTTGTTAATAATATAATGTTTATTGATTAAATTTAAAAATAATAATATTTTCTTAATAAATTTCAATATTAAATTATTATTTATACTGACTGAGGTAATTCGAATTTTTTTCCGTGTAATACTCTGTAGTAGAAAATTATTAGTAAAATTGCTTAATGAAATTTAATGCTTTGCAATATTTGGAAGTATGTATCAAAAATACTTACTTTGTATAATAAATATAAAAGAAGTCACTATACAAAGCAGTTTGAATTACACCAGCGATCCATGCATATACTTCAACATGTCCATCAAATATATATCTCCATAACCAATTGCACAAATACAAAGCTCTATATCCTCCTAGTGCGAATATATAATGTGTAGTAATTGTTTCTGCTTCTCCCGTACGACTTAACATAAATAATTGTGGAAGGATTGCAACTGATTCAAGAAAAATCGAAAATGACCATAAAATCTTTAATTGTCGAAGAAAAACAAAATTAGTTTTCTCGTCAAAGGGTAATGTAAAAAAAAAGAAAAATTTTTAATTTACCTCCATAGGTATAAAGTCATAATTAAATATTAGAGCCAATATTACGCTTCCTCCTAATAAAAACTCTATTCTAAAAGTATCCAAAATGGGATCATATGTAGCTCGGAATTTATATTTCATTAAATACAAAATATAAATAGATGATGCAATAAAAAATATTTTCATTAATGTATTATACAATGAAATCCATGTTGTAAATAAGTCGAGATATCTTGTGACAAATACAATAGCATAAAGTAATTGGGTTTTAAATGAGATACCTATAAAAAGATTAAGATTAATTTTAAACGTGGATTAGTTTTTAAAATACAAAATGCTAATTTTCCGACATAAGAGAATTTAATTTAATGTAATAAATAAGTCCTATAGATTTTTGTTGGAAATTCATTAACTTCCATAAGTTCTTCTTTGCTCTAAGAAAATTCAAACTTACCAGCACATGACCGCGTCTTTTGAATTTTTAAAAGTAAAATAAAAATAGACGCCAAATGCATTAAATCTGCTACAAGTCGGAAAATATTCATCTTTAATTATTTGTTATCTTTAAATTGAAAATATTTATATAAAATAAACTAATTTTCAATAAAAAAAAAAAGATGCAAAGCTCGTTATTCACAAGAAAGCAAGAAAAGAAAGTTTTTGGTAATATGATTTTTTGTATGAAGATCCGTTTTATGATTTTGTGATTTTATGCTATGATGATTATCCAATAATTTATTAGCAAATAGCATATTCTCATTTGATAAGGATTAACTTTATTAATAAATAATTTTATTAAAGAACAACTATAACTTTTTTTTAATGACCATTCATCAAATTTTTGTTGAATATTAAAGATTTAGATCTCAAAGGATTATTTATTAAGGATCGAGTTTAACTGGAAAATTTCCTTCTTCTCTTTGAGTGTCCCACTTTGAAATCTATAAAGATGGATTTTTTTTTAATATTTTTTTTTTTAAAAAAAAAAGTATGCATATATTAAACAAAATTAAAATATTCCTCTCCTAGAATAATTAATAATTGTATAAATATCGAATTTCTTTCCTTTTGAACACTTACAAAATCATTAGGACACAAACTATGGTATGCTCTAAAAAATTGTTGACAAGGAGCAAAATCTTCTCCACGCGCTTTAATACACTTAAAATAATCTACATAATTTTGCCAACAATGTTTAGTTTGATTAGTATTTGGAAAGCGTGCGTCAAAGCCAGCTAAAAAATAAAACAATTAGTCTTAATAAAAAAAAAGTCTGTTAACTTAAAAAAAGGAAAATAGTTCATAGTTTGTACAGTTACCGGTACGAATGGTAATAGCTTTAGTCTCGGTTTCGCTGTTACAAAATTTACGTAAGTTTATAAGGAATAAAGTATAACTACATTCGTTTTAATACATACTTATCAGACATCGTTTTCAATCGATAGCAAATGTTGAATATGAAAGTGAAGATGGTACATAAGCTAATAATTATTTTATTAAAAACTATGTACGACAGTGATCGGCTGTGCCGCATTATATTTAAGGTAGGGAGCTCAAGCTTTCACATTTCGAAACTGCGGTTAAAATTGTGGTTATTTTCTGTTGACTCTATCTAGCAAATATTATCCGCTTTATTGAGGTATATTCATAAGTAATTTTTAAATATGAGATCAAAAATATTTTGACAGATTTTAGTTAATTTGGCGATACAAAGGAATTCACATTCATATATGCTGCGGCATTAAGAATGAAAAAATTCATTTATTTTTTGATTCTATGTATTAGCAGATCTATCTACCATTAATAAAATGAGGTTGAGATCAAAGAGAGATTCTATTAGCCTTCCTTCAAAAAAGCGTGAGCCATGTTCAACAACTCCAGTTAAAGAGTCGTTGGAACAAATCACAATTGGTAGTTATTATTACGTAACAGTCAAAAATAACTTAGAGGATGAACAAAATTATCGAGTAGGAAAAGTTCTTGCTGTTAAATTTAGTGATGATAATGTTCCCGAGTATTATATTACGTACGCGTTTTATAATAGAAGACTTGATGAATGGGTTAAAGCTGATCAAATTGATACTAAAAGAGAGATAGATATCAAATTACCTAAAAAGAGAAAAATACATCAAGATAACGCGATTTCTGATGCAACTGCTATGACAATTGAAGATTCTCAAGATGATTTTTTTATTACTTCGGGAATTCATGTAAAAAACAAATTCTCACAGGGTGATTCATTTTATAGTCAAGAATCACTTACATTACAAATACCAGTTTCTTCAAAAGTGAATGATTATAGTGGTTCGAATTTTATATGTAATGAAGTCCCAAATTTAAGATGTTCAACTACTTCATCTTTAATCACATATGACAGTTCACCTTGTAGGATTAATTCAAGCACAAAAATAGTCAAATCTCAAGTAATTCAGAATAATTCACAAATTACTTCTGGTGGTATGAATAATAAACCAATTAAAATACGTGTAAAAAATATCAAAGAAATTCAAATTGGAGAAGATCTGATTGAACCTTGGTATTTCTCACCATATCCTAAAGAATTTAAAGATGCACCTATTTTATATATTTGTGAGTTTTGCTTGAGTTATTACATGAGCGAATTTCAATTCAAACGTCATAAAACGAAATGTAATTTATTTCATCCTCCCGGAAATCAAATTTACAAGGATGAAGTAGAGAATCTCGCCGTGTTTGAAATTGATGGAGAAAGACAACAAACTTATTGCAAAAACTTATGCTTACTTTCTAAGCTGTTTCTTGATCATAAGTTACTTGTTTATGATACTTTACCATTTCTATTTTATATATTATGTTGCTATAATGATATTGGGTATTGTATAATTGGGTATTTCTCAAAAGAAAAATATAATATGAATAATAATCTCGCATGTATTCTTACATTGCCTCAACATCAAAGAAAAGGTTATGGTAGATTCTTAATCGCATTTTCATATACAATATCAAAAATGCAAGATAAAGTTGGTGCACCTGAAGAGCCTTTATCAGATCTTGGTTTATTAACTTATCAGCAATATTGGATAGAAGCTATTACTGAGTTATTACTAAAAGCTAATGAAGCAAATGAAGAAATTTCGATTGATGATATTGCTTACCAAACTGGTATTGCTCAAAAGGATGTTCAATACACTTTACACTTGATTGGAATTTGTATCTATTTAGGACATCCTTGTATAAAAATATCAAGTGGATTAATGGAAATGGCTAAGAATTCAAAAGTAAAAAAGCATCGTACAATTAAAAGTGAGTGTTTTGATGAATATTGGGAGCCACCAGTTTATAATCCATCTCATTGTCGATTTCTTAATTGAAAGATGAAAGAGTGATTCAGTGATATAAATCAGATTTTCATTAGGGTTTTATAGCTGAAAATTAATATGTAAACTTAGAATTTTATATAATGAATTAATTGCATCTAATTATCAACTAATACTATGTAGTTTTTAACAATTGAATAATAAAATAAAATAATTGCTTATTATACTTTCTTATGCACTATCGCAACTTTTAAAATAAAATGATTTTTACAAACTTCAACAATTTAAATGAAATATTAAATATAGGTTTTATGCTGAAGATAAAGAACATCCAGATTAATTTCTTATCTCTTCATATTCTTTCTCACCTTTCAATGCATTTTCAGATTTAAACGAAAGATACTCAAGAAAAATTTCTTGTCAAATATGTATTAAGTCACGGGTTAATAATAAGAAAAAGTTACACGTGCCTTTAATCTAAAACTGGGCTATTCTTTTGTGCAACATGTCAAATTTTTGATAAAAATCACCAATCTATATGAAGAACTTATCAGTTATGTAAAACAATTGGTCACTTGGAGGAGAGATCAGGTTATTCTTACTTAGTCAGAAAGTAGATACAACAGCATTTATAAAGCCTGTAAAAACTTAGAGACCCGTTTACTTTTCAATCGCAAAATTATTTAAAAAATGAAACAAAGGTTTTCAGCACTCGACGTCCGGGCAACAGTATCCGATTTGAAAGAAAGGTATTAAAATTATAGGGAACATAATAATTCGCCCTGGCTCTATTGTTATTTTAATATTCCTTTTTTTTCAATTTATTAGGATCGTTGGCCTTAGGTTACAGAATGTTTACGATATCAACCCAAAAACTTATCTTTTCAAATTTTCAAAGGTGTTTTTCAATGCATTTCTTGATTATATTCAGGGCTTGGCATTTTATTAACTTTAAATTTTGAACAATTAAGCCAGACAAAAAGGAACTTTTGTTGATTGAATCTGGAATTCGAATTCATACAACACAATATTCTCGTGATAAATCGATGACACCTTCGAATTTTTGTATGAAGGTATATATAATATTAAATTATATCATAATTGATGTTATTTAAGACATTTAATTATAAGATCACGGTATTTCTTTATTAAGTTGCGAAAACACATTAGAACAAGAAGATTGACCAACGTCAGACAACTTGGTGTTGATAGAATTGTTGATTTTGAATTTGCGGGTTTTGGAGAGGGCACCACATATCATATTATAGCGGAATTTTACGCATCGGTAATTTATATTCATGTCTTTTCCTATGTCAAAAGTATATTTATGAGATTTGTAAGTTAACGTCAATCATTGATCGAAATAATCGAATTATAGGGTAATATTATTTTTACCGATCAGGATTATACCATTTTGGCTTTGTTACGTGTTGTTCAGCCTAAAGAAAATGAAAAAATGGCAGTTGGGCAAACTTATGATGTTAGTTCTGTTGCACGTGTTACTGAACCAGTAACACGATCACGACTACAAAAAGCATTAACTACTTCATCTAGTAAAGAATCTAAAGAATCATTAAAAAAGGTTTTGAATAATAAATTGAGTAGGTTGAATAATCTTATTATATGTTATTACTACACAACATTTCCATTTCTGATATATTTAATTGATTTATGCTTCCAATTATGTTGAATATAGGTTATGGACAGGCATTGACTGAGCACGCAATTCGTTTTGCTCAAATAGATCCTAATATGAAAGTTGGGACCATAGACATCTCCGATGGTTAGTTAATTTCGCATAATCTTTTACTTACGTATTATGGTGTATAGTAACGATATTTAATGTTTTAGATTCAGAGCATTTAATTGAATTAGAAAAAGGGTTTAAAGAAGCAGATCGAATTTTAGAAGAAATTGGAAATACTAAACAGAAGGTACGTTTGACAATATTTATCTGGATGAAATTTACATTATGTAACAACATGGTTATTAAATTTTATCAAGGGATATATCATCATGCTTCATCATTCAGAACAAAATTCCACAACAGATGATGGTTCACAGCAAGAGGATTGGGAGACGTAAGTTTCTTATCACTTTTGAACTTTATTGATTAATCCGTTTCTAATTTATCTTACTTTACGTGAAGTTATGATGAATTCAATCCCTACCTCTTTGAGCAACACAAATCTAAATCACACAAAGAATTTGATTCGTTTGATTTAGCTGTCGATGAATATTATTCCTCGATGGAAAGTCAAAAACTAACTCTTAAGCAAAGAAATCAAGAAAAGTCTGCGTTAAAGAAATTAGAGGCCATAAAAAAAGAACAGTATTCACGTGTTGAAAATCTTCAAAATTCTCAATTATCAAATATTCGCAAGGCTTGGTTGATTGAGAGCAATGTGGATACGGTAGATCAAGCGATTTTGATTATAAGAAACGCGATTGCTTCCGGAATGGATTGGAAAGATTTAGAAAATTTAGTGCTAGAGGAGAAGAAGAAAGGCACTCCTATAGCAGAAGTAATTGCTGGATTTAAGTTGGAAATAAATCAGATCACCTTATTATTAAGGTATTATAATTAAACCTTTATAAGTGAGAGAATTAGTATAATTCAACACTTTAAATGAATCCTTAAAAATTTTTTAGGGAACATGAAAAAGACGAAGCAGCTTTCTACGATTCGGCCAATACTGAACCTGAAGATGAAAACAACATTTCTCAGTCAATAATACAAGAGAAAATTGATGTTGATATTAATTTAACTGCATTTGCGAATGCCAGAAAGTATTATGATATGAAAAAACAGTCTTCGCTTAAACAAGAAAAAACGTTAGCTGCTGCTGATAAAGTATGAATTATAACAATGTAAGGTTTTTAATTTTTAATACCAAAAAATTGTGTCTAATATCTTGTTGATAGGCTTTCAAAAGTGCCGAGCAGAAAATTAAACAAGATCTCAAAGAGACGAAAATTACTGCATCTATTAACAAGATCCGCAAACCTTTTTGGTTTGAAAAATTTGTATGGTTTATTTCTTCTGAGAATTACCTTGTTATTGCTGGACATGACATGCAACAAAATGAACTGTTAGTAAAGAGATACCTTAGGAAAGGTAATTCCGATAACTATTTCCTATTTTTATGCATATTCTTTTTTTTTCATTGCTAATTCAATAAATTTTTTATAGGTGACGTGTATGTACACGCTGAATTACATGGTGCTGCATCAGTAATTATTAAAAACCCTAATGAAGGTCAACCAATACCTCCAAGTACACTTTTCCAAGCTGGAGTCATGTCCGTTTGTCAAAGCAAAGCATGGGAAGCTAAAATAATAACTAGCGCATATTGGGTTCATGCGGAACAGGTTTGTTATATATCTAATCTTAATAATTCGCCATATATTTATTAACGTTATTTACTTTAGGTTTCCAAAACCGCTCCGACTGGTGAGTACCTCACAACGGGCTCTTTTATGATTCGAGGTAAAAAGAATTTCTTACCCCCTGTTCATTTGGTGTACGGTTTTGGTTTACTTTTCCGATTGGATGAACAAAGTATTCCAAATCATTTACACGAGCGTCGTCCAATAAGGAATGAAGAAGAAATAGAAGAAGAAATTCAGGCATCGGAAGTATGTTATTATTCTTAAAAGTTATTTCTCTTATTATGACAAAATGAATGATAAATTAACTTTTCCCAATATTATTATAGGGACAAAACATCAAAGATGATTTACTGAATGATAATTATATAAACGAAAAAGATATGAATTGTAAGTACTTGGATTATAATATATAATGAACGGTTTTTAGAATTTTATCCAGTTGCTGATTCTTGAATTATTTCATTGCCTAAAAAAGCTCAGGAAAAAAAAGATGATGTTATGGAATTTCGTTCAGATATTATTTATCATAAGGTCAGCGGAGTTTCTCCCGAACTAGAGGAAGTACAAGAGCCACAGCAGCAACGTTCAGATGAATCTAATGATGACATGTCTTCCGAAAAAGTGCGATCTGCTATTACTATGGACAAATCCCTATGGGATAAATACAATTTAGATGAATATGGTGAAGACCAATATGAAATTGAAGGAAGTTATGAAAAGCCGGTACATATTTACTATAACTCTTTTTTTAAAATTTTATTGATTCTTATAATTGAAATCTTATTTTATATGATAAAGACCACGAAAAAGAAATATATATCGGTAAAAGAAAAAAGAACGATGAAAAAACAAAAACAAGGCAAAGGAGATACCGACTCTGGAAGGATAGATAATAATCAGCAAATTAATAAGAACAAAGATACAAATATTGAGGATAAAGAAAAGGTAGAGTTTAATTTTCTTAATTAGTTTTTTTTTCTTGATAAATATATATTTACGTTTTCCTTTTTTTATCAGCAAGCGAAAAAATCAACACAGATTCCACGCGGTAAAAAAGGCAAAATGAAAAAGCTAAAAGATAAATATGCTGACCAAGATGAAGAGGAAAGAGCAATTCGTATGGAATTGCTTGGAGTAATTATTTTAATTATTTCTTAAATCCTACTTTTTAAAATATGCGATGTTTTATTTCTTTATTAACTATTATAACGTAAATTCACACTCTAATAGTCAAACAAAGCACCTAAAAACAAAGGAAAGAAAGGCAAAAAAGAATCTACAAACAAAGGTGTTCCAAATTCAGTCAAGGGAAATAAACCAGAAAAAGAACAAAATTTCCAAAATAACCTTTCACAAGATCCAGAAGCTGATAAAGAAGATATTGATGAGGAAAAATTAGTAAGTATAAATGTTCATCATAAATACGTGAAAATTTATATTTATTAGACATTATTTTCTCTTATTATTATTTTAGGCTTCTGGTGTAAAGGATGAAGAAGAAGCTGAGGAAATCCGACAACTTCTTAAGGAAGAGAATATTACTGTATTGGAACCTGAAACTATGGTACTTATATTAAATCTAACTTCTAATAATACAATGTGGTATTTAATTCGGATTTTCATTTTATAGGAAAGTTTGACGGTATTAGACACTTTAACAGGATCACCATTACCTGAAGATAATTTACTTTTTGCTGTTCCGGTTTGTGCGCCATATATTTCTTTACAAAAATACAAATATAAGGTTAAATTAACTCCCGGATCAACAAAGAAAGGAAAAGGTAAGTATTATCAAGTGAATTTGATTTATATTTTATTGATTAATTACTTATCTTCCTCTTATATATTATTAAAGCATGTAAGACAGCAATATCATTCTTCTTAAATGATCCACAATTGACACCACGAGAAAAAGAACTTGTAAAAAGTATACCTGATACAGAAATGACTTTAGTAATGTTAGGTAAATGTAAAGTATCAGCCCCAAATATCGAACAATTTAAAAAAATTGCAAAGAAAGCCGCAAAGAAAGAAGCATCAAAGGAAGCAGCTAAGCTAGATGTATTAGACACTTGAATCTTTCTGTCATTCATTTATAAGTTATGTTATATAGTACTAAATAAAAGATTATTTATTATTTAAAATGTATTATTATAACTCAATAAAAACTTTTTGACTTGGAACTACAACATCACTATAAATATGAAAGAAATTAAATAAATGGACAAAGAAATCTAAATATCTTTTCCTTTTTTAAAATCCAACTCAATTCGATAATTCATTAAAAGCAATATAAGCAATTAATATCGTACACAAAATTAAAATTACATTTTTAAAATTTAGCATTCCGTCACTTCCCTGATAATTTTTGTTCTTAAACTTAGGTTTAGAGAACATAAAATAACTTGCAAATTTGAGGTCGGATTCTTTGTGCGGTGCGTATCTGCTTGCTAATAACCTTTCAATTGCTAATGGAGAACTCATTACACTTCTTTTGTGCGTGAATGTATCAAACGTGTAACGACCATGGTATGCTCCCATGCCTGACATTCCAGTTCCACCAAATGGAAGAGTTGGCACTAAAACAAGAATGATAAGTTAAAAGACAGAAAGACAAATGAATAATTTAGCTTTGCGTAGTGCTTACCGGACCCTTGCAACATAGTATCATTAATAACTGTACCGCCTGACCGTGTGTTATCCAAAACTATTAAAAGAAAAGTAATTAAAGAAATTCAAAAGTAATGTTGCTCTCTCGTATTAACACTTACTGTATTTTATAGTTTTGTCATTTTTACTGAATGGATACAAAGCTAACGGAGTATCTCTTTCATTAATATACTTAATGGCATCATCAATGCTTTCAACCACAACAATAGGCAAAATAGGTCCAAATATTTCTTCCTGCATTAAACTATCGTCTTTGGGCACATCACTAACTACAGTTGGTTCAATATATAAGTCATCACGAGCTGAGTTGCCACCAATTACTTTCTTTCCTCTGGTTCGTGAAAGTAGATTTGATAAGCGATCAAAATGTCGTTGATTAATTATACGACCATAATCTGGAGAATTTTGCGGATCGCTTCCATAAGAATCCTTGATAGCTTTGGGCATCTCCTTAATTAAAGCTTCTTGTATTTCTCGTGTACAAAGAATATAATCTGGTGCAATACATGTCTATTAATAAAGAATCAACATTAGTAGAAGTTTTAAATATAAAGATTTACCGTCTTTGTTTTGCTAACCTGCCCAGTATTAAAAGTTTTACCCCAAATGAGTCTCTTAGCAGTGATAGGAATGTCAACATCATTAGCTAGAATAACTGGACTCTTTCCTCCTAATTCCAAAGTAACTGGAGTCAAATGCTTAGCAGCTGCTGACATAATAATCTTTCCAACGGCCCCAGAACCTGTGTAAAATATATGATCAAACCGATATTCTAATAAAGACATTGTCTCAGTGGCTCCTCCATTTACAATTCGATAAGCATTTTTGTCTAAATATTGTGAAGAAAGTTTTGTGATTACTGCAGCAGTATTAGCTGCCAATTCTGATGGTTTTATTACTGCAGTACAACCAGCTGCGATAGCCCCTACTAATGGTAATAATAAGACGTTCACAGGATAATTCCACGTTCCGATTATGAGCACAGTACCTAAAAAATAAATTTGAATTTAGCTTTTTATAATTAATCACGTGATAACATTTGTAAAAATTATCCGTACCAACAGGATCTTTTTTAATATGACACTTATTTATCTTAAATATCAAACTCGTTTTGACATATTCTGGAGAAGCCCATCTGTCCAAATTATTAAGCGCTTCTAAGCATTCTTGTCTAACAAGTCCTATTTCTGAAAGCATTGACTGAATTTTAGATTTATGCAGATCTTTATACAGTGCCTCACATAATTCATCTTGGTTTTCATCGAGTAAATTATATAACTGTTCGAGTTGTTTTTTACGATATCCTAGTGGTTTTGTAAGTTGTTTAGCAAAGGAAGTTCGAAGATCTTCTATGAGCTATTAGATAAAATGTTTAACGATATTAATTAATTTATAATATTAATTGAAAAAAAAAAACTTCTTACCTGAGGAAATTCATTAACGTCATTAAATTCCAATACCATTTTTACGAAATTTCAAATTTTTAATGAAAAGAAATAAGATGGGTTTCAAAGGTCAATCCGTTTATTTTAATTAATTTTAATTAATTGCTGATCCGCATGTGATAGAAAGTGTTAAACTCTTTGATGAAATATTTATAAAAAAAAAAATATTCCCTAATCAGCAATTAAAGTTTAATTTACAATTTGGAGCCAATTATAATAGTTTTTAAATGATTCAAATAATAATGGTCCAGATATACAAATTTTTCGCATTACATACCAAATTTAAAAAATCTTTAATTTCTTAGGATTGTCGTATTGAAATATTGGAATTGGAAAGGATTGAAAGTTACAATTCCAATGAAAAGTCATTGGAAACTTTCAAGGATATCACTGCTTTCAACCACTTTTCGACTTTTCGTGAAGACATCAGTTTCAGACAAAAAAATTATCATTGATAAATTACTAAAAAAATAGACAAATAATGTCCGGCTGATTATTTCAAACTTAAATATCCTTGAATATCGGGAGAATATTGCGTCTTAACCACATCTTCTTTGATGCGATATTCTTATCAAATTCGATATTTTGTTACAAAAAGAATAAAAATCGAGCTTGAAAAAGTTTCAATATAATGGGATATGGTTTCGACATTCGTCACACCCATATGAAGAGTAACAAACTACTCTCGTATCAAAAACGTTGTACTCTTGTACTTTTCACGGTTCCCCTTGTAACAAATTTTATTCCAGAAGTAATAAAACAATCAATATAAATCGGAAAAAAATTCATTGTTTCAATATTTAATATTTATGCTTGCTATGCGCTCGAGGCAAGCTTGCGCGATTTACACTGTATGGATAGTAGCAGAGTTAATATTTTTTTGCATTCATTGAGGTTGTACGTTTTTAGTACAAGCACATCGCATATTTTTTGTAATGTGTATGTTGTATCTGAATTTTAAATTCAGTCAAATTTCAATTTCAGTTACAACACCGTTTTGGAAACCATTTATTTATCTGAATTTTTTTTTACGGCAAACGTTGCAATTCAATCACTGAAAAATCTTCCGTTATAGCATTTCAAATGTGATATTCAAAATGTGATTCTCAATACACAACTAAGTCCTGAGATTAAAGAAGGCAATGAGTAGGCAGTAATTGATTTAATAACAAAAGTGCGATAATTTGATAATTTTTTTTACTAATTAATTGTTATGTATTAGTATTAGAATTTTGATTTTATATTACAACGATGTAAACAATGTACATGTTGTGACTGAAATTGAAATTTAACTGAATTTAAAATTCAGATATGGGAATTTCTGGAAAAGTTGACTAATTTTAAATTCAGTTAAATTTCAATTTCAGTCACAACAACGGTAATCACGAAATTGAGTTATAAGATAGAATTTCAACCGCACCGTTTCATTATAAATAAATGATTTCGCGAGCATTTCGGTGAATTTATTTATTGCGTCTCCAACTGTAACTAAATGGATATTATTTTCTGCAAGACCTAAAACTAAGGTTGCCTTTTTAAATGGAGGTAATAACCAAATGATTCGTATCATTACAAAATCTCTCGGATTAAAATTGTTCCTAATTTTCTCATATCTATAAAATAATTGTCAATAAATATTGCATACCTGCACTACGGTATTTAAAACTAAAAATAACTCTTCCAATCTTTTTATTGCGCACAATTGAGTCAACAGCTTCATGTGTTTTGATAAATGTTTTAAGCCGTAGGGTATTATTACATCAAAATTTTGTAAATAGAATTAACTTGTTAAAAAATGCACTAATAACTAATAAGTAATAGCATATGCTACAAAAACTACTAATGAGTGTTTCAACACATCCTTAGAAATTAAAATAATTTTGGTTTAAATAATTTTTTTTTTTTTTTCTTAAAATGGGTTGAAATTTTATAGAAAAAAATGTACTGAAAATCTAGATAAACATTTGTTATGATTTAACCAAAAAATTGTTACTAGAAATAGAGGAAAAAAGAGATAAATTGCATAAAATATTTAAATCTTTTATAATTAATATAATATTAATAATCCTTATAAAGAGGCCTACAGTCATTTACAGGATTTTTTAAAATTATTAATAATTTATAGTAAAATTAGCATTTTTAAGATATATAAAAGTTTGTCAAAATTTAATATTATAATCATAAAAACTAATCAATAAATTATAACTTCTAAAATATAATTAAAGATATATTTATAAGTACAATAAGATTTATCAAGTTTAACCTCTTTATTATATACAGTAGGTGATCAAAAGTATACAGACATTTTTTAACATAATAAAAATAAAAATTATTAAGTAAATATATTAATCTGATTGTCCTTTATTAATTATATGTAAAAAAAAATTATATATTAATAATTAATATTATATCCATTTGCAGCAATAACCGCTTCAATTCTACGCGGCATGCTGTCAATTAATTTTTTAAAATATTCTGGAGGAATATCATTCCAGGCATCTTTAACATACTTCTCAAGCATTTGAATATTAGATGGTGGTGGGTTACGATGACGCACCATTGCTTTCATTTCTGCTCACATATTCTCAATAGGGTTTAAGTCGGGGCTTTGTGCTAGCTATTGAAATACCACAATTTTCGCATCTTCACGGGTGGCCATAGTGACTTTTGAATGATGTGGTGGAGCATTATCCTCTTGGAAAATTCTATTACCACGTGGAAAATGCTCATCCAAAGTAGGTACGACATAATTTTGAATAATTTTGACATGGGTTTTACCTGTAACTGAACCTTTTAACAGAATAATTGGTCCAAGTCCACACCAACAGGAGAAACAACCCCAAAACATTCTGCTAGGGCTGTGTTTTACAGTAACTGCAATACAATCAGGATTCAATCTTTCTTCTGGTTCATGCCAAACCTTTCCCTAATGACCTTGTTGAAACTGTGTAAAAGTACTTTCATCTGAAAAAAATACACTTCTCCATTTTCTTGTTGTCCAATTTCTGTGAGCAAAAGCCCATTCAAGACGAGCCTGACGATGTGTTTCTGTCATTGCAGGTTTGCGACAGGGAATACAGGCACGAAGTCCAACCTTTTTAAGGTTACGGCGTATGGTAATTGCAGAAACAGGTTGCTTTTTACGAGCTGTCCAAACAGTTGCAATCTTTTTTGAACAGAGTCGACGATTTTTACCATTTTCTTGAACAAAAGCTTTGAGTTCTTGTCGTGTTGGTGAATTAAAGAGTGGCGGATGACCTGATTTTTTTTTTGGTGTAAAAGAGCCAGTTTCACGAAAACGTTTAAGTATATCATAAATGGCAGTTTTACTACACCCCAATTTTTTTGCAATCATACGACCCGATTGACTACAATTATAACCATAAATAATTACATATCGGGTTTTTGGGGTGAGTGGCCTCATATTTGGTGTGTGTTTACTAAAAAAAAAACACTGTGGCGTTTTTCATTATGATTTTAAGCGTTAAATGACATATTGTTTATATTACATTATCATGTGATGATTGGCATAATTTTGGCAAATCAAAATGTCCGTATACTTTTGATCGCCTACTGTATACCCAGTAAAAAATTGAAAATCCAGAATTTGTACAGAAAATATTATTGTACGAATTCTGTACAAGTTCTGTACAATTAGTAAATGAAAATGTACTGAATATGTACCAAATTATGAAATATTCCGTACTTGTACAATTTCTGTATTATACTAATTTTATACAGATTTTGTACAGATTTTGTACAAATTTTGTTCATAAAATATTTATAAATAAATTTAAATTTTTTTAATTAATTTATTAATTTCTAATATTAAATAGATATAAAATATTACATACATTAAAGTAAATGATTTTATTTGATTTACATTCTAAAATTACTACAAATACTAATTCTAATAATATATTAACTACATGTAGCTAAAGTTTGTTATATATTAAATTAATAAATAAAAAAAAATAAAAAGAAAAATTTTGAAAGTTAATATTATTGTTAAAAGTATAAACAACTCCGTAAGTATCATTCAGAAGGCTATAAAATTTTATAAATAAATAGTTTTTTACCTGCTAAGTAACTTTATTTAAGTTT
>QZLH01000062.1:127553-152874 GCA_003833135.1 Oehlia diaphana | reverse complement strand
TCCATTTTAATCTTGAGAATCAGGGGAATTGGTTTTTTTAAAAAAAAATGATAATTTATATATTCAATTCTGAGAAAATCGAAAAGAGCTTGACCGGATACTTTTTGGAGGGTAGTGTATTTCTAATCAACTATAAACTTCAAGTAATATAATGATAATTTACAACATAGTAAAAATGAATAAAATAATCAAATAAGCTCAAGAACAAAAGTGACCAATAAAGCAATTACAATTATTAATAAGCCTAAAATAAATACAGTGAAAAATACCAAAAAATGATAAATAATGTAGGAAAACAATAATAAGGTCACAAAGTATTAAAAATGAATAAATAGGTATTTAGGGGCATGCCAGAAATTACGTGATTTAGTGGGTGGGTGGGGGTCAGGTCCTGCAATCAGGTGTCACAATATACCTTTTATGATAATAGTATATCTTTTATAGTAAATAACATATAATTTGTTTATTAAAAAGCTTTTTTTGCAATTATTTCACCATCTAAAAGTCCAATTTTAATGAATTTTTTTTTGTTTTGTAAAGCATAAAGAGGTCTACAAAATAAAAAAAAGCTTATGCAAATTGGATTATTGGATAGTGAAATAATTGTATTATAATATATATAATATATGGTAATTTATTTATTAACAAGCTTTTTTGCAATTATTTCACTATCTAGCACTCCAATTTCAATGAATTTTTTTTATTTTATAAAGCATAAATGGAGCTACAAAACAAAAAAAAGTTTATGCAAATTGGATTATTAGATAGCAAACTAATTGTATTATAATATATATATTAATATATTATATTATAATTATATTATACTGTATGTATTTTTTTAGCCAATCAGAATTGTGGGTAGGGGGGTCAGGTCTTTAATTGAGCATAATCACGTGATTTCTGGCATACCTTTAATATGACTGTAAGTAGATAATATTATAAAATATTATATTATATAAGTAGGCAATACTCTTATAAGAGTATTATCTACTTAAATAAATAATTGCATGATACTATTTTATATTATCGAGGGGTAAGGGGGGATCTAACTGAATGTTATATAATATGATTTTAGGTTAACGAAACTGTCTTTTATATTAAATTAATATAATTTACTAATAAATGTCAAAAATTTGAAAGATAAATCATTTCTGATAAAAATATTTGATATACAATATTGTTACACTATTAAAGTATGTTAAATAAGAGAACTTTTTTTCATTTTTTGATTCTTCAAAATGTGATTAAATATTTCTATGAAGAGGAATTTTAATCGGCTATATATATACATATATACACATATATATATATTTAAATTTATTAAATATGGTCAGAAAAGTAAATTTGAATATTTTTATTTAATAAAATAATTTATTAATTAAAGTTTTTTTTACTTTAGAAATGTGTATTAAGTGACCAAACCAACTTACAGGAATCAAAAAAAGTCAAGTATCCTGAAGCCCTTCAAGAATTATATAGACTTCAACCAAATTATAATGGAAAACAGGTTTATTTTTTTTATAAAAAAGCAAAATATAGGAAGGGAACTTTAATTTACGATAAAAAAGACAAAACTTTCTACATATTTGAAAAAAAGTGGTGAAAAATTTAACACTTTTTCCTTCTGGATTAGTTTTCTTAAAACTAAAAAAGTATTCAAAGGCGCACGATTAGCAATTACTACAATCTATTTTGAGCCAAATTACTCTAATTTTAGCTTAGCTTCAATATTGAGAATAACAGAATAAATCCCTTATTGGAAAGTAAACGATTCAGCAAGTATAGTAAAGGTTACATCATTAGTTAAGACAAATATTATGTTTAAAAGAGAATTTTTTGGTGTAAGAATAAGAGAAATTGTTAATAAAATAGGAATAACATTTTTTGGAAAAGAATGTAAAGTAGAAAAGAATTTAACTATAAGGTAGTATGATAATTTAATTTCTTATGATATGAATGTTTTTGAAAAGAGAGTTAAAAAAATAGATGGAATTGAAACAGAAATTGCAATTAAAAGAAATCTTTTTGAAATAAACAAAATGGTTGAATTTGTATCTAAAGCAAAATTATGCCCTGGACAAATAACTAAAAGTAGGTTTAATGATTATGTACTTTTTAATTTTACAAAATATGAATTAACCACTTACTTTATTTATATTTTGAACAAGTGATTAAACTTTAGGATGCTAATCTTGTAAATAAACAAAAAAATTCAAATAATATTCATAAAGTTTTTGCAATTTTGGAAAATCAAGGTCAATGTAACGAAGCTTACAGAAGGATAGACTGTGATTTATTAATAAATAAAATAAGGAAAAATGTATTCGTAACATCCTGTTACACGTTTTATCTGTAACAATCTCGGAATTGTCACGTGAGGTTACACAAATATCCAAAAAAGGAAATATTTTTTTCCATCAAAATTGGGGAAACCCGCTGCACAAGTATTACACAAAATTCTAAAAAAGGAAATTTTTTTAGAGGTGTCATTAATTCCGGCCGAAATTATACTTTTGCGTTAAATCTTGCAATTAATCTAAAATTAGTGTTAATTTTGGTCAAAATGATATCAAATCTGACATTACATAGTAATTGTGACGCTTCACGAGTCACGTGATGACGTGTTATTGAAAAACTTATTTGTTGCCTTTATTTGTCACTTGTTACACACATATCATCTTTAATTAATTCTCTATTCTCACGGTATAACACTTCGTTCACTTTATTTACTTCGTCTTTTCTTTACAAGTTCTTTTTTTTACCTTTTACAAAACGAAGTATCATATTGAGATGACGTATCTGAATTGAATATCCAAGAATCCATTATCATATTTATGACACCTCATGAGGGTATGTAAGTTCTTTATTTATGTATTTTGAGTAGGTACAAATCCATCTGCATTCAGTCATATGATTTTTTACAATAATAAAAATTTATAATAAATTTATTGAAAAAAAACGAAATAAAAATATATATAAATTATTTTATCTGACCTAACTTTTTGAAGTAGTTACAGATAAGATGTGTAACAGAATGTTACGAATAAGTTTATCCATAAAATAAATATTTGCCAAAATTGTCAGAAATTAAAGGATACATTGACAAAAATAAGAAATCAAAATCTTGCTAGTACCTTATCTATAAAAATAAGCCATGTTTCTCAAGAAATTTTGGCAAATAAAGTGCTGTGGTATGCATATTTCCTTGTGATCTTTATAGTCTTGTTTTTGGCATTCCTTAAAACAGTAATATGTTTGTTAGCATCTCGAACATCATCTAATCTATTAGACCATACTAAGCATTTATCCAATATGTCTTCCTTTATACAATGTATATTTAAAGGTCTTTTAATAAATGATTTATTTATGGAAAAAATTGAAATTTTAACGTCATCTTTTAATATTGAAATTAATCAACAAAATCAAAGAATTTTACTTTTTCAAGTAGAATATCAGCTATTTAATTTGTTGATTTATAATAATGAAATTATTTCCTTGCTGAAAAGATGAAAGAATGATATTAAAAGCATTATTTTAAAATTAATGTCTAAATGAAAGGAAAATCTTTGGACAACTACATGGATTTCTCATCTGGAAACTTGCTTGAATAATTATCTCTATTTTGGAATTTAGTTTCAGCAGTTCCAGAAGATTATAATTCCTCATTCTCAAAGTTTACTCATGACAAAAAGACTAGTTGCTTATTTTTTTATTAATAGAGTCTTAGAAGAAACAATTAGAAAGGATCATTGTGAAAATAAAAGTATACAAGAGCAAGCAGATCCTACCTTGATTCCTAAAACTATTATTACCTTGAATCAGGTAGAAGCTTCTAAATTTTTTTATATCATTGGTTGGGTGCTCTTTAAGTTGATTAAAAAAGATTATTTAATGAATTCACATTCAAAATTTTCAGTTATATGCATTTTACTTAGATCTCTCTGTACTAAAAAAGTTGAGTATATGTTAAAAATAAAATCACAAACCACTAACATCATACCTGGATCTGAATTTATTTAGTTTATGTATCATTTAGAATCTCTGGTGATCGAATTATTTAAAAAATATAATGAATTAGGACCAAATATTTTGCATTATGTGGAAAACAGTCTTTTAACCAACCTACATTTAAATCAAATATTTATTTAAATTTTGAAATCTTTAAATGGAGAAAATAATTCTGAATTAGAAGCAAATTTATTTATGAAAGATGTGTTTTAATCTATATAAAAAGCCATCAAAAAACTTGAAGAAGTGTTAATAACTATATTTCAGAAAAAGGAATAGCAAGTTTATGAGAAAGTTTAAAGGTGATGAATCATAATCATTCTACTACAGCTTTAAATAAAAGTAAAAAACTTACAATTATAAAGAAAGTGAATTTGCTGATTAACCTTACTCATGCTCTGGAATAACTCTGTATATGGGCGTAGCTTGAGGAAGCAGAGGAATCATTTGCAAGAATGTTTACAGTATCAGAATTATCATAGTTGATTTGAGCGTTTAGAGTATCAACAACTTATAAAATAAAAAAAAATTGGTATCTATCGTCATATCTAACTTAAAAATAAAACCCTTTTTATTGAAGAAGCACTTGAAAAAAATGCTATTTTTATAAAGTAAAATGTCTGTTATTTTATAAATTTGTAGTTTCCAAACAGAAGGCATAATAAGTATATAAAAATAATAAAAAAAAATGATATAAAATTAATAAAATGTGCATATTTTTCAAAGAAGCTATTCATTAAACTAATTATAGAGTTACTCAGAAAGCCAATATTACACTAAAAACCATGAAACTTTTACAGTATATAGTTTTTACTTGCAGTAATTAACTGTCAAACATCAGCTCTTTGAAAACGCTAAACATAAAAAATTTTGAACTTTAATATAAATTTTTGATATAATAATAATATGTGATCAGTGTAACCTTAAATGGATAGTTTCATTAATCTAAAATTATATTGTGTAATATTCAGTTAGATCCCCCCTTACTTCTCGATATTATAGCATAGTTTACATTTTTTTGATTTTGTTTCACCAATAATTTTATTAGAATTAGATGAATTTTTTAAAGGATTTTTAAATTTTACTGTTTTTGTGATTTTTTTTTAAAATACTTAATTATTGGATTTCTAATTTGATTTTTTAACCAATATTTTTCTGATCAACTTTTAATTTATCCAATTAAGAAATACAAATATATAATATTTACAGATAATCTGATTAGCTTGTTTAACTAATTCATGTATACTCTTTGACAAAAAGTATCTGACCACCCTAAAAATTAAAATAAATCAAAGAAATTGAAGTATTTAATAGAAAATTTTCACTTATTTTAAAGTTTGAAGTGCAAAATATATATTAAAAATGATTTTTTTACTCAATTAATAGTAAAATTTAATGTAAATGATTAATTCAAAAAATAGCAAAATTTTTAACTTTTTAACCAGAATAATTACAGCAAAATGGATAAAAGATTTTAATTTTTTGGCTAAAAAATACCTTATGTTTAAAAATTCCAGAAAATTGAATCATTAGTTGTTAAGCAATCTGTCTTTGAAGATAAGCAAAATTGAGTAAAAATAATGATCTGCATATGAAATTTACAAAAATTGCCGATTTTTAGCAAAAGATTCCTAAACAACTACTAATCAAATTTCTCTGATTTTTGATAAAAGTAATTTTTAGAAAATCAAATTTTTGTGTCCATTTTGCCATATCTGTTCTAGTTAAAAAGTTAGAAAATTTGCCATTTTTTAAATTAATTATTTACATTAAATTTACTATCAATTGAGTAAAAATCATTTCTAACATGTATTTTACACTTCAAACTTTAAAATAAGTGAAAATTTTCTATTAAATACCTCAATTCCTTTGATATATTTTAATTTTTAAGGTGGTTGGATACTTTTTACTGGGAAGTATATATTAACATAATATAAACATTATTAATTATTGTAAATAAAATATATAAAGTATTAGTTGAATAATTTGAATTAATTGTAAAATGGAATATAAAAAATTATCAGTATAGATAATTATTAATATTGGTATAAGATATTGGTATATAAAAGTTTAACTATATATATAATTAATAAAGTTTTAAATTAAAATTAAATGCTAATTTGTAAATATATTCTGAAATTTATAACTGTTATATAAATAAGTAAAACAGTTCTATCAATTAAATATTATTTAACAAATTTTCAATATTTTTCTAGAAGTTCAAAAAATCAATTTTTTGAAATTTATAATTTTTTTACTAATAGCAGATATTTTACTATATCTTACTATTTATTAGTTTAGAAAAATAAATTACCACTATTCAATAAAATAGATTAAAAATTAGGGTTATGCAATTTTTTTGGCATTTAGCAATCCAATTTTGATGAACTTTTTTCTTTGTTTTGTAGCTTTCATTGAGTGCTATGATTTTAAAAAAATGTTTGTCAAAATTGTATACTTCTATAATTACTAGATGTTGAATTATAGAAGTATCATCTTCTTCAAAATTTATTATTAAATTAATGCCCAATTTCTTACAAATTAGTTCTTAAAGATATCCACTATTTTATAATATATATTTTACAAGTTTATTAAAATGCAACATTTAACAGCATATATTTTTGTTAATCCAGAACTAAATTAATTTAGTATTTGTTTAAATTTAATACCAAAAATTTAAGGAATACATCAAATTAAGATGAAAATTGTTTATCAGTTATTATTTGAAATCAATACTTAAATTTATTAATAAAAAATAAGTTATTCAAGGTACAATAGGTGTAATTTATATTTACAACTTTCAGTAAAATAAGAAAATTAATCATATGTACTGATAAAAACTTATTTTGGAGTAGCTAATCTTCTGGCAACTTCAATAATAGAACGAGTTGGCCGTCCTAAAATAAAAGAAAAAAAAAATTTCAATAAAAAAGGATATCACTAAACAAAATACAATACGATTAAATAAATACCAGTTGCGCCTTTAACATCACAACAAGAATCTTCACTAGTAATCATGACACCTGCCATATCAATATGAGCATATCTGATTTTATTGATCTCATCAGCATCCTTATCAATAATATTTCCTTCGACTACATCATCTTTTTTTTCTTTATCAATAGAAGTAATATCCTTGCCTACAGTTCCTTCATCACCTAATCCATAAACAAACTCTTTAAGGAAAATAGCAGCAGTACATGCACCCCCATATCTGCCACTGCTAGCATTAATGTAATCTGCTACATCAGATTTAGTCATAGCTTTCAAATAGAAATCATCAAGTGGCATTCGCCAAAAATAATCATTGGTTATCTTTCCTGCTTCTAAAAGCTCTTCCCATAATTTGTCAGAATTAGAAAAAACTCCAGAATATCTATCAGCACCAAGAGCCACTGCCATTGCACCTGTCAAGGTTGCAATGTCAATAAGACTGTGAGGTTTAAATGTTGAACTCGTATAATATAATGCATCAGCTAAAATCAAACGTCCTTCAGCATCTGTGTTATCAACCTATATAATGTTATAAGTGATGTTATTTCTGATATATTATTAATAAGGTAAATATTAGACTTAATGAATCCATACCTCAATAGATTTACCATTCATAGCGACGACTACATCTCCTGGTTTTGTTGCATGACCAGAAGGTAAATTCTCACATAAAGGAACAGCTACAACCACATTTATTGGCAATTCAAGTTTTGCTATACCATATAGTGCAGCTGATACTGCCGCACCACCACCCATATCTATCTTCATATCAGACATGTTTGCGGAAGATTTTAATGAAATACCACCACTAAAGTTATCAATGATATTTTTTATAAATTAGCAAATAAAAATATTTTAATGATATAATGTAAGAATTATAGAAACTTACGAATCAAATGTGACACCTAAATTAAAAAAATACATATAAATATAGGTCATACTTTGATGAAATTGAAAAAATGACGAACATAAAATCATGAAATCATAAAATCATAAAATCAGTACCTTTTCCAACCAAAGCCAAAGGTTTATCACCTTCTTTTCCACCTTTATAATGAATTTCCAAAAACTTTGAAGGTTCTTCTGAACCTCTACCAACGGATAGGAAAGAACCCATTTTTTTTTCTTCAGCCCATTTTTCATCTCTAACAATAACTTCAACTTTCGGCAGATCTTTTAAAAAAGATTTTACATTTTCAGTAAAAATAGTAGGTGTCATATGATTTGCTGGAGAATTTCCTAATATTCGAGCAAAATTTTGAGCATCTGCATAAATTAAACCAGTCTCCCATGTGAAACCTTGTGCTGATGACGAAGAACCAAATGGTGAAATCTTAACAGGTTCTTTTTTATTTTGAATAGATTTTAAATTATCCGGTTTAAAAAGACCGAGAGTTGCACCTTCGGATGCACCTAATTAAACAAATGATAAAATCAGGATATTAACAGAATCTTGAGTTGTATTTTTCATCGGGTTTTATGTTTTAACAATATCATGTGGCGCACAAGAAGTTACGTTTTTGATAATATACCATAACTTTAATTTGCATAGAAATAAATAGCGCTTCGATACGTTCTGGACAATAATAAGAAATAAAAATACCGTGTTCATTAGTCATAACATCAATCGCAATATTCTTAGCTCCTTGATCACGTAAAGAACGAACACCTGCAGCAGCCTAAAATTTTAAAAATTTGTAGTTACGCAACCGTTTATCATGCAAAATACAGTAACAATAGAAAAAATAATTTAATAAAATATACCGCAACACGAGCTTTATTCAAAGATTCTTTCAGACTTTCGGATTTAGGTCCCAAATTAACTACAGCAATTTTTGATGGTAAACCTTCTTCCCTACCAATTCCATATAAAACTCTTACTTCACCCAATTTTCCTTTAACTCCAGCACATTGAAGTTGTTGTTTAATAGTTTGTTGGACATTATTTGAAACTTCTTTTGATGCTGATTCAGATAATGATCCATCTTTATAAACACCCAAAACCAATCCATCAAAATTTGCGAGTTTATTGCTCATTGTCGTTGAATTAAATCGATAATGATTTATATTGTTAAAAAAACAAACTTGTTTTCCTAAATAGTATGATGATTTTATATTTTTTTTATAAAGATTTGTTAGATATTCGAAACATTTATGATATAATGAATTTTTTTAATTATGACATATATAAATTAGATTGGTTAATCTTTTCTCTTCAAAGAAAAATCAAATTTTACCTCTGAAATTCGGAGAGAGAAAAAACAAATCTAAACGGATAGGTTGAAGAAATCTGCTCATTTTTATACTTTTAAGATTAATATAGTTAGATTTATATTATCAAAATTATTAATAAAACTATATATAGGTTTTTTTCAAAAGGTCCATTTATAATAAAGTTCAGTTAAGTTCATTACTCGATTTGACAATTTGACAATCATTTTAAGCATACGATAATCTTATCTTATAATCAAAATCATCGATTTCTTTAATTATACAATAAATAAGTAAATAAATATAGTAAGAAGTATTAAAGATTTATGTATCTTTGATCCATAAATATACTTTGTGAATATAATTAAAAATAAGTCAAATATTTATTATTGAAAGAAATGTTTTTTCAACAAGATCGTTTCAAAAAATCATTAAATGGAATAATAGTTTCGTTCTAAAGAAGGTAAAATTGACAAATTCTATTATATCAAGTATCCAACTAACGCAAGAGGTACTATTTAATGATATAAAGTTGATAAAATATTTATATACAATTTGAAATCTACTTATCAATGTACGATCTCAAAATTTGAAGGAATCTGCGACGGAGTTTTGTATTTCCATTCTGTTAAACCCAATTTGTGATAATTAATTTACATTGAGAATATGTAGATTTTACTTTTCTGCTTTTCGAAGCAAATTACCGGTTTGCCGTAGGATTTAAGTGGTACATATTATATATATATAATATATCGGATTATATTAAAATTCGATATAACACTATAAAAAAATATGATTTGACGATATTAATATATCGTTAATCGGAGTTTGATGTTTTACGTAAGATAATTGTTATATAACGGCTATGCAATATAACGAATTTCACTATAAAGTGATTTTTTATATTTATAATACTTATATTTTTTGATTAGAGTCATTATAAATAAACTATTTTAGTGAATTTTCATATTTAACGTCTCTGCTAAAAATTTGATTGTTGTCATAAGAGCATAAGGCTCATATTCTAATAATATTCTTTAGATTAGTTCTGTCATATACCAGCTGGTAAGTATTTGCTGTAACAATGCATTGCTTTTGCTTTAGTAGCAATTTTGATTCTAGGCAAACAAGATCACATTTGAAATTCTATTCTTGGGAAAAATCAAGTGTCATTTATGCTACCCTACAGCCATACAAGTGATAAGTATCTCGCAAATAATCAAAAACTCGAAAATTAACCAAAGTAAATCCGATGTTTTTGAAAAAACATATCGATTCGCATCAGGAAAATCCAGTTCGATGCTTATATATGGAGATTTATTAGATCCCTTTCATACAAAAAAAAAACGATTTGTAGATGATTGTTATATAAATCAAAGGTTTAGTGTTATCAATCAGTTAAATTAACCGGGTGGATTTATGTTAAAATAGGGCTTAAGGTTAGGTTGTTCGCAATTATTTACCGCTGCTTAAAATATCCCTATTGAGAGTATCTCTATGTAAAGTTGTAGGTCATTTTAATTCCAAAAATTCGGCATATACTAATAACCTCACTGGTATAGTGGCATTGTCAGTTTTTGATGCAGTGCGGATGATATAGTAATCATCCAACGATAATATTATCTGCTTGACGGAACCGTTCATGCAATTTTTACTAATTTTATTATTATGCTAGTACATAGTAATATGAGATACCGAAAAATGTTAAATCTGCGCGAACTAATGAGGATAGGTGACGGTAATTTATATTATACCTGGGGGCATTGCTAGAAGTGTATGAGTAAATTATATCTCATAAGAAAACGCATGTTTCCTATAAGAAGCTATGGAATTCTCAATGTGAATATTTAAAACAATAAAAAGAAACACGTAAATTCAAAAGTAAGATCTAAGAAAGCTTGAACTGCATTATGGACATATACCTAAAGTTTAGTATATTGAGATTTTGGACTTATAATTAGTGAACAAATAGTGTTTTTTTTACACCGAATAAAATTGTTCCCAATAAAATTGTTCCCAGATTACTTAATAAATATGGAACGCGGAGGATTATGGTGGCTTGTGTCAATTAAAACCAATACCTAACTCTAAGGCTCTAGTCCTACGATTAAAATTACTTTACTTTCTGTGATTAAACAGGTTCGAATTAGTGTTCGGTTGTGATTTTGAGAAATACATTAAATTAAGATAAAATCATTCCTTATTTGAAATCCATACTTAAAAGTTATTAAAAAAGTAAGTTAAAAGTAAGTTGAGTGAACTTCATAAAGGTACAATAACAGCTTTCTATGAAAGTAGGAAAATTATTCATACGTACTGACAAAAAAATTATTTAGAAGCAGCTATTCTTCTAGCAATTTCAATAATAGAACGGGTTGGACGACCTAAAGTAAGAGAAAAAAAAATCAATAAAAAAGATATCAATGAAAAAAAAGAAAAAAAATACAACTGAATAATTACCAGTTGCGCCTTTAACATCACAACAAGAATCTTCACTGGTATTCATAATACCTGCCATATCAATATGAGCATATCTGATTTTATTAATCTCATCAGCATCCTTATCAATAATATTTCCTTCAGTTATATCATCTTTTTTTTCTTTATCAATAAAAGTAATATCCTTGCCTACAGTTCCTTCATCACTTAATCCATAAACAAACTCTTTAAGAAAAATAGCAGCATTACATGCATCTCCATAATCACTACCACTACAATTAATATAATCTGCTACATCAGATTTAGTCATAGCTTCTAAATAGAAATCATCAAGTGGCATTCGCCAAAAATGATCATTTGTTATTTTTCCTGCTTTAAAAAGTTCTTCCCATAATTTGTCAGAATTAGAAAAAACTCCAGAATATTTATCAATACCAAGGCCCGCCATTATTGAATATGTTAAGGTTGCAATGTCAATAAGACTATGAGGTTTAAATGTTGAACTCGTATAATATAATGCATCAGCTAAGATTAAACGTCCTTCAGCATCTGTATCATCAACCTAAATTTTATAAGTGATGATATTATTATCTGATATACAAAAAGGTAAGTATAATTAGATCAAACAAATCCATACCTCAATAGATTTACCATTCATGACAATAACCACATCTCCTGGTTTTGTTGCATGACCAGAAAGTAAATTTTCACATAAAGGAACAGTTACAACCACATTGATTGGCAATTCAAGTTTTGCTATACCATATAATGCAGCTGATACTGCCGCACCACCACCCATATCTATCTTCATTTCAGACATGTGTTTAGAAGGTTTGATTGAAATACCACCGCTAAAGATATTGTGGTAATTTTTATAAATAATCAAATTTATTAAAATATTTTTCTGACAAATTGTAAACTTACGAATCAAATGTGACACCTAAAATTAAATATAAATATAGGTCATAATTTATTTTAAAAAAAAGCATATATATATAATCATAAAATCATAAAAATCGTGAAATCGTAAAATCTATACCTTTTCCAACCAATGCCAAAGGTTTATCGCCTTCTTTTCCACCTTTATAATGAATTTCCAAAAACTTTGAAGGTTCATTTGAACCTCTACCAACGGATAGGAAAGAACCCATTTTTTTTTCTCTAGCCCATTTTTCATCTCTAACAATAATTTCAACTTTCGGAAGATCTTTTAAAAAAGATTTTACATTTTCAGTAAAAATAGTAGGTGTCATATGATTTGCTGGAGAATTTCCTAATGTTCGAGCAAAATTTTGAGCATCCGCATAAATTAAACCAGTCTCCCATGTGAAATCTTGTATTGAATTTAAAGATCCAAATGGTGAAATCTTAACAGGTTCCTCTTGATTTTGAATAGATTTTAACTTATCCGGTTTATAGAGACCAAGAGTTGCACCTTCAGATACACCTAATTAAGAAACAGGCGTTATATTATTCATAGTGTAATATTTTACGAAATTTTATGTTTTAACGATATCGTGGCAGACAAACGGATAACTTTAAAAGTGACGTATTTGAAAAATTATCAAAATGTAATTTACGCGTAGAATAGTATATAATTCTTCGCGCTCTGCTCTCGGACAATAATAAAAAATAAATATACCGTGTTCACTGGTCATAACATCAATCGCAATATTCTTAGCTCCTTGATCACGTAAGGTACGAACACCCGCAGCAGCCTACAATTTTAAAATTTGTAGTTACGCAATCATTTATCATGTGACATATAGTATAACAGGAATAAAAATATACCGCAACACGGGCTTTATTTAAAGATTCTTTCAGACTTTCGGATTTAGTTCCCAAACTAACGATGGCAATTTTTGATGGTAACCCTTCTTCCTTGCCAATTCCATATAAAACTCTTACTTCACCCAATTTTCCTTTAACTCCAGCACATTGAAGTTGTTGTTTAATAATTTGTTGAATATTATTTGAAATTTCTTTTGATGCTGTTTCAGATAATGATCCATCTTTATAAACACCCAAAACCAATCCATCAAAATTTGCGAGTTTATTGCTCATTGTCGTTGAATTAAATCGATAATGATTCAAATGGTTATGATTTATATGATTATGATTATGATTTATATGTTTAAAGAATAAAATTTGTCTTCTTAAATAATATGATGTTAAATTTTTTTGACAAAGATTTGTTAGAGAGCGAAACATTAAAAAATAATGAAATAGTAAGGAAAAAAAAAAAAATTTTAAATTTCATAGTAAATAAATTGGTTGATCCTTTCTTATTACGGGTAAATAAAAAGATTTTTGATCTTTTGACATCACTGAAAAAAAAAATACCTTTGAAATTCGAAGGAAGGAAAAAATAATTCTAATGGGATAGTGACTCCACATTTTTTATATTATTTCTTATAAGATTTATTATATACTGACCTAAATAGATACTTAAATCAACTTAACTGTTATCTTTTGTGCGCAAACATTATATTAAATATTAAATATTTGATTATAATTATATACAAAATTTGTATAATCTCGTTCATTTATCATTTCTTTTTCAAATAACATAAATTTATCCTAAAAATTAAAATGGATAAATTAAATATTGATATATTATATGAAATTATTAAATGGCATTTTAATTATGGAAATTTTTATAAATTATTAGAGAAAAAGTTAATAAATAAAGAATGGAAACGAGCTGTTGAGGAGTATGAAAATTGTAATATAAAAATTAAAGTTGATATAAAAATGATTGCAGCTGGATTTCCATATAAATTTAAAATAATTGTTGGGGTATTTAAAAAGGAATATAATAAAAAATATGAGAGAATAATTTTTAATAAAGAAGATGAGCATAATTATGGAATAATTATAAAAGGGGAAAGTTATGATATGACTTATATACCAAAAGGGTATAAATATAGTTGTAATGATTGTGAAAATAAGGCATTAATGTGTCATAATTGTTTCATAAGAAGAAATAATAGACATATGTTCGTTTATGGAAAAGAAATAGAAAATGATTGGGATACAGATGAGTATTTAGTAAATAAAGAATTAGATAAAAGAGATAAATTAATTATTAAATGTATAAGATATTATTATAAAGAAGATTTGGTAGAAGAATTTGAAAGTTTTGATTATGGATCTAGTAATGATAAATATACATATATATTTAGACGGTTAAGGATTAATAATGAAAAATGTAAGAAAGATATTTGGTTAACAGAAAAAGATATAAGAATTTATTGTAGGGATAGATTATAATTTTTTAAATAATGAAATTGTTAATAAAATTTATTTTTATAATAAAAAATAAAATAATTATTTGGATAATGATTAATAATAGTAGTTTATAATGATGAAGTACTGATAAGCAAGTTTATATTAATAGAGATGCAAATTTATTAATAGCTATTAAAGAACAAAAAATGCAAGTATTTGAAATACATTATGAATTTTTAAAAGAAAAATGTAAAAATTTAAAAAGAAAAAAGAAAAATAATAATTTAATGGATTTTATAAGTTAGTATATGTAAGTAAGCACAGTTATAATAAGACATGATCGCATCTATAATAAAGTATAAAAAAAAAAAAAAAAAAAAAAAAAAAAAAAAAAAAAAAAAAAAAAAAAAAAAAAAAAAAAAAAATAATAATTTAATGGAAGGAAATAAAGGATATAAAAAGTTATTATAAAACTAATTCATATTTTTCTTCAAATATTTATTATTATTAATATCTTTTATTATATTATTCTTTATTTCTATATTATTTTTGTAAATATATTATTTCATTATAAAATATTTCATATTTTGCTTCTTTATTTATTTTAATTAATTTATAATATTTATCAAATATCTTTATTTGAAATATACTTTTTTTTCATATCACAATCATATCAGTATTATTAATTATTTTTTTAATATTTATTTTTATAAAATTATTGAATTTTATTTTTGTAATTCTTTAATTTCTTTATATACTTTGTAATTTACTATTAAACTTGAATTTTTTTTATCTTTCTTTAATGTAATCAATAAAAAAACTTAGACATGTGATTTTATATGACTGTGACTTAGGTATTATAAAATAAATTTTATAATGTGTTTCATATTACTTTTTAAAATAAATTTTTATGTTGCCTTTTCAATTTTGTTTACATATTATAAATATTTAAAAATGAAATCTTTAACATATTTTACTATTATAATTATAAGACTTTTAAATTATCTTCTAAATTTATAAATAATAAAACCAAAAATATTTAAAAAAAATTAAAAACATACAATAAATATCATCAAAAAATAAAAAAAATTGGTTGAAATAAATAAAAATCAATCTAACAATTAGTTTGAAATTATTAATATTGACTTTTTAAACAAAATAATTATAAATATTTTAAAAATAATATAACAAATAATTTGTTACATCCGCATTGTGAAGTAAAAAATTAATAATTATAAAAAATGTAAAGAAATTTGCAAATAAAATAATTGAATTTATTGAGGATGCTGACAAATATAATTAAATATAAATTCTTTACATTAATTTCTTTATAATCAGATATATTTTTTTATTAATTATATTATATTTAAACAATAATCAACTTTAATATGTTGCTAATAAAATAACTATATATTGGTATTACTATTTACGGAGAAATAATTTAGCAAAAAACTATGCAAATATTCAGATCTATTAAAGCAAAAAAATATATTATTTAAAGAATAATATTTTTATTAATAAATATACTTAGATAGTTGAAATATCTTTTTAATATAAAGATTTATATGAAAGAATAATTGATAAATCTTTGTTACAAAATATAAAGGAATTTATAGAAAATAATTTAACTCTTCTTTCAAGAGAAATATATACATATCTTGTTAATAAGAAATCTAATATATTAATTAAATAAATCAAATCTATTACTGGTGAATATATTTAAAATAAGGATAATATAAATAATATGAAGATGCTTTTTATTCTATAATCTTAAAGAAATTGGACTTATTTATACATTGGCATTTGAAATTAATATTTTTAATCAATTAAATAAATTAGAGATTAATATATAATAGTTATTGGGTAGGGGGGTTGAAATATCACTGGATTGCGAAGCAGTTTGGATGATATTTTAACTCCCCTACCTAATAACTGTGTTATTATGCAGACGTCTAAGATCATGTTTCATATGGAAAGCATAGTAAATGTGTGACAATAATCTATATGACGTAATGCGTCAAAAATATCAAAGATATTTACGTAATAATAATTTATTTAAAAAATATCAATATGTTAAAAACAACATGATCCTATTTGGCTGCATAATAACAATAAATATAAAATAGATGCACTTTATAATACTAATAATATGGAATTTGAATTATATGTATTGTATATAGAAGTAAATAGTACTGGTTTTCTACTATTATATCTGTTTTTTGAAAATAATAGTAAATGTAAAAATATATAGACTAAAAATAAGCATATTACAAAACTTTTTATTATCTTTCAAGTTCAGAAATTATAACCAAAATTCTTTTTAATAGACAAAGATTTTTTTCAAATTAATACAGTATGATTTCCATAATCTTATATTAAGATTCAATTGTACAAATAGCATATTAAAAAAGCTATAACTATATAATTATAAATAAATAAAAATATCAGATCTTTAATTTAATTCATTATTATTAGAATTTGGAGAAAATTTTCCTTTAATAGAATTTAACAAGTAGTATAATTTTATCCTAAAGAATTTAAAGAATCATTGTGAAAAATAATAGATATACATCTTTACCAACATCCTTTGACTTTATAAGTAAAGGAATTTTTTAAGTAAAAATAATATTTATAAAATGTCTATCCAAAAGATATATAGATTTTGCAAGGATAATTTATTAATTTAACTCTGGTAATATTCATATATAATCAAAATAAAAAGATGTATTTATTGAACTTATAAATATATTAAATGGATGTGAAGGTATGATATATATATTAAAAATTACAATATTTATTGAAAGACATTTGAAAAAAATTAAAAGAGACTTTTTATACAATTTTTTTTTATTCAAAAATGGATCTTATTGCATATATTTTAATAAACAAGTTGTTGTCCATTAATTAAGAAAATTGCAACAGATTCATAATAAAAGAGAGAAGTCAGACTGGATCAAGGATTTCAAATCTAAATGGAAAAGTTTGTTCAAACAACCTATTTTCCAATGAATATATAACTGATGTAAAAAACTGGATTTGTGGATGTCCATATTACTTAACTAATAAATTTAGACTTTAGATTATGTAAACACCTGGTTCAACAAAAAAGAATTGTAACAGATATATTTTTAAAAAATATAAGATGAAATTACCAACCTCCCTTTTTAATTGAATATAATCAATGTTCATATAAATGATAATAAAGAAAATTATCATATAAATTCAGATATTTGCATGAATCAGCTGAAGAAAACATTGAAATGTTTGATGATTTAATTGACATAATCAGGAAGGCACTTGCTCTCTTAGAGGAACAAAAATCAGCTGGTAATGTTAAATGGTATAAAAGTGTAATGAAATCCTTTAATGACATTACGAAATTAGTTAAAGAAGTTGAAAAGTATTAAAGAAAGGAGAACTATTCCATTAACATGGAAGGGTCATACAGATAGTACTTGTTATTTGCAGTAGAATATTATAAATGAATACTTATACGCTCAATTAGAAAAATTTATTTATGATATTAATAAATAAGTTTATTTTTTAAAAAGAATTATTTGTTTATTAAGGTAACGGGCAACATGCACAGCACACAAAATCACGTGCCCGAGCTTTTTGTTGGTAGTTGGGAATATCACATGATTATCATATCCCGTGAACTCAAAATATTTTACCTCATGATTCGAAATTTATTACGGGAAAAAAGTTCACAATAAAGAAAATGAAATTCTTTACTCAATTTAATAATTTATAATCATTAAAAATACGATAGATAATCTTATAATCTTTAATTCCAGAAAAACAAAGTAATCAATAACAGGAAAAATCAGGTATATTAAAAATTGTTATTTGATTGAACCCGATTGGTTTACTCGTCAATATAACAAAGAAACAAGTAAACAAAAAGTGGGGATACAAGGGCCGCAGACTAAGATAACATTAAATAAAATATAAGAGACAATAAAGATTAATGAATCTTTAATCAAGAGAATTAGAGTCCGGCTATGCTTTTATAGCATCCCTTTTTTATAGCATCCCCGTTTTTTTTCCTTTTATCACACCAAGGTGGTGGTTATCAGTTTGTTTGATTACTGTCGATTCTAATATATAGTTTCTTGTAATTTTTATTGTAACATTGTTCACGTTGAGAAATAAAAATAAAATTAAAACAAGAAAATTGGGAGAGTAATTCAATTATAAATAAATCCAAATAATTTGATAAATTACTTAAATAACGCAAGACTATCACTTGTTTTCTTTTTTTTCAATGCACGATCTCAAAGAAAAAGAAATTAGAGACGAGATTAGTATAAGGTGAAAGAAATTAAACAATCCTCTGATAGATGGTGAATTACAACTTGTGTAAAAAAAAGAACGCGTATATTAAGAAAATGAATAAAAGGACAATAAATTAATACATCTCATTTTCAATATAGTAAAGTTTAAACAGCTATGAAAATAGGATATACGCCATATTTATTGAATATCCTATGTGAAATCTACTGATTCCGGAGAAATCAAACTTTTTTTTAAGTAAATTTCAAATAATTCACCAAATATCCCAAATATGCAGTAAAGATGACGAGTTGAATTTCCTTGATTTTAATTGCAAATTGACGCGTTTTTTTTTTCAAAGTGTACAACTAAAACATAATCACAAAAGTAAGTTTAATTAAAGACCAAGATAAATGTACGTAAGATAGTCCATATCATAGTTCCCTAAGCCTACACCTATTGGCTTTATGCGAAGTTCGTCACCAAATGGGTTATATTCAGTGATGTGCATTGGAAGATTGGAAGCTATTGGAATCTTCCAATTCTTCCAATTCCAAGCCTTTCAATGGCATATATCCGTATATATAAAAACTAATATGGTGTTGAAAATTATTGGAATATTGGAATCTTCCAATTCTTCCAATTCCAATTCTATTAATTCCAATTTTTCCAATTCCGATTCTATTAATTCCAATTCTTCCAATTCCAATTCTATTAATTCCAAGCCTTCCAATTCCAATTCTATTAATTCCAATTCTTCCAATTCCAATTCTATTAATTCTAAGCCTTCCAATTCCAATTCTTTCAATTCCAAGCCTTCCAATTCCAATAAAAAGTTATTGGAAGCTTCCAATGCACATCACTGGTTATATCTACTGTTTATATAAACAGGACTTATCCGTTTCATTAGAATATACCAAACCTTGGGGGGAGGGTATTTTTAGATGTGTTAATAGTACCAAGATCAGAAAGTGAGTTTTAATTCGACTGTATATTAAGCATTCTATCCGATATAGAATAATAATATGTTTCAGACTCAAATGAAGGATTCTAGTTTAGGTAATTTATTATTTGTAATACCTTTCTTTGAAACATTTTAATTAAGTTTGGGTATCGGCTGAAATTAAAGATTTAACCGAACATTTAAGAATCCGAACATTAGGCATTAAAAAAAAAAGGATTAAGAAGACAACTTTTTTTTAAAAAAAAAACGCAAACATTTATGTAGGATATGTATGACATCAAACATGAATTTTCCCTAGGAATTATGTGGAATTCACATGAGAGAATAAAAAAAGAATAGTCAGAAATTCATTACTGAAGACAAATTAGAAAATTAAAAAAAAAATTAAAAAGCAAAAATGCAGTGTTAAAACAAATATTACTGCAAGTGTCTAGTGGATAAATAACAATGGCGGATGTGCTTCTTGTAAACAGTTAAATAATAATTTTAATAAACCTTATATTTTTAATTAACATTAGCCAACATATAATTGATTCCAACTAAAGTTAAAATCAAAATAAAATAATCATGAGTTTATAAATAACAAATGACAAACAATAAACAGATAAATAAATAAATATTAAGAATTTCTCAGAGAAATCACGAGATCACATATTTTCAAAGTTTAAGTGATGATTTTAATGACCTTTAATGATGATTTTTTCCCGAAATCCAAAGTCTTTGTAACTTATTAGAACAACGTATTAGAACGTATTAGAATGTATTAGAACGTATTAATGATGACAGAAATATTAAGAATTGCGATCAATTAAATCCTGGCAAAATTATAAATCAAAAAAAGTTAAAGTCAGTCAGTTAAAATAAACCAGGTTACTTAAGAGTTAGGAATTATTTACAATTTTAAAATTATAATTATAATAATACTTTCCGTTCTCATATCTTTCGTAGTAACTTTGTTGAACTGGTTGAATTATTATTAATTATTATTAATTATTATAATGTACGCCCTTTAAAAACATACCAAAGTAATAAAATAAAACGCCTCTTGCGCTTTATTTGAATAGAATTTTAAACAAATAATGTCAAAAAAAAACAAACATCCTATAAAAAAAAAGTCATTTGTTTTCGTATAACGCATAATATATCAACAAATCATTATGCAAAAGAACGTAATGTGGATTTGTGAACTGTAAGAGACTGAGGAGAATCCGAGAAAGGGAGGAATGTAAGTACACAATGATCTTAGTACGTAACTTAATTTATTTATAAAAAGTAAGATCTTCAGTTTCTTTGATTATGGCTGTTACGGCTGAAAGAAAATGGAGAAATAGGGAAACTCGTTTTTTTTTCTTATCAAAAATAGTAACACAAAAAAAAAAGATATAGAAAATTAAATTTTCGGAATATAGCTTTGACGGGATTATCTCGCATGATATTTGTAGCACAGAAAGGATGAATGATATCGATTTCGCATGGAAAAAATTTGGGCGAAATACAACGTAATTATATTGATCGCAAGATTATCTGAAATAAATAATAAATGCAGTGATTTCATTGACATAAACTTGACAAGCATCGTTACTTTATATAGTATTTTAAAAGTTCAAATGAAATTATAATAATATTAATAATAATAATAATAATTACTGTATGTTATTATTGAAATCATATCTGGTTAAAGAGAAATATCACGGAATTAAAACTGTTCTTTTAATGGTATTATGGTATTATGGTATTTCAAATGACTTCACTGGACTGGCTCATTTTTTTGATATGATCCAGTTTTGGGTTATATTATTTATTAAAATATCAAACTGTTTTGCATGAATCTTTGGTAAATAAATATGCGAATGTTGCCATTATTTTCAATTCAAGAAATAAAAATGTTTAAGAGTTAAACAATTAAAAATATATATATATATATTTTTTACTAATGGATAAAAAAAGAGCGAAAAATTTTAAAGTTTTTGTTTGCTTACGATTGAATTATTTTTACATTTTTTTTTTTTTGTTTTGTTTTTTTTTTTTATTATTATTTTGTTTATCCAGTTAGCAGGCTGAAAATTTCTACCAATAGTGATTATATTTTTTTAACCCAGAAATATTTAATTAAGTGAGTTTTTTTTTTAAAAAAAAAAATTTGAAATTCTTTATTTAAAGATAATTGGCGTAAAAAAAAATTTGGGCGTAGAAACCAAATACTTGCATGTTTTTATTTACACAAAAGTAACTGTGCAAAAAATTTTCATTAGTAAAAGAAAAGTAAAAATTTGTAATTCCCGGAAATTTTCGGGAAATTTTATTTTTTAATATTTGAAATTCCTTTCTCTTTCTCTCTCTCAGTTCCCTCCTAAAGGAAAAGTTTAAAGAAATTTTTATTCTTTTTTTTTTTCGGAAAATATTTAGGGAGGATATAGTAGAGAGAAAAGTAATACAAAATGACTTTATTTGGAACATAAATAAACGGTGCATAATTTGGGCAAAATTAACTCAATTTAGTTATGACTTTCTATCCTTGAAAACGCCACTTCGATTTTTTAAGAGTTTACGGTTTACGGTTTTTTTTTCATTGTATTTTTTATTTTTATTTTTAAGGTTTTTTTTTTTTTTTTTTTTTTTTTTTTTTTTAATATTTTATTTTTTTTTTTTTTTTTTTTTTTTTGTTTTTTTTTTTTTTTTTTTTTTTTTTTCTTGCAACAAGTACAGATTTGTTTTAAAAATAAACAAATATCGACCACTTTTTTATTTAAGATATATTATTAAATCGATTTAATACTAAAATATCGGATATGTCCGAAATATAATGTCATTCTTTACGAAATCTTTTCTCTTTTTGACATAATTTATATTGTATCACCCAATTTAATATTAACTATGAAAAAAAAAAAAAAATATATATTTTAATATTTTTCATTATTTTAATATTTATAGTATTGTTATTATAATTACCTTTTATATCATGACTATAACATGTTTTTCAGTATTTATATCATAAATGTCGTCGGTCGTCATATGTTTATTGAAGATCTTTATTATAGTTAGTATGAACGATCCTACTCATGTGGCAAAAAAAAAACATGGGCAGATTTCATATTCTTCAAGTATAACAAAAACAATCATTTAAATATATCAATCATTCAATGACATTTTAATAAAACAAATAAGCGATTAACAACAAAAACGAAATATTTGTTAATAAAACTTAATATATATCGGAAAGAACTGATATGTCAAAATCACATGCCTTTAATCAATCTTATTTTACTTTACGAATTGGTTCATCATTCCATCAAAATGATATTATTCTTCCTTATATGTAATCATAAGTTGCACGATCGGAAATTAATTTCTAAAGATACACCTTCTTAATATGAGGATTAGATCTAGCCAAAATAGTTAAAAAGAACAATGAGTAACAATTTTGTGTAGCCCCTTAAACTTTTTGTTCGTTTCTTACTGTTATGGATTGACAATTTAAAAAGAGATCAAAGAGAAAGAACTTTACAGTTACAATCTTTACATACAGGGGAAATCTTTACATACAGGAAACGTTAACCAATTTTGGTAAATTATAATCAAATGTTAATATTCGGTCGAAAATTGATCGATAGGATTAAAAGACTACGGAAGAGGAAATACATTAAAAGTACGGTTCTGCGTTATCGCCGAAAAATTCATCGATTTGATATGCAGATTATCATAATAAACATGTATCGATCTTAAGTGTACCAAAAGGAGCAACACGTACACACACACATACGCATTTCCTCTCTTTTATTGTTAAAATCACAATAAGCAATAAATGCAGTCCTCCTATTGCTGCTGAACAATTTGCATGTTATCTGTTATCTCCGATATTTTCTGAACCTAAATCACACTTATCCAATCAGAATCCTAAGTATATTTATGAATGAATTATTATTAATATTCTCAAGTATGAATTAATATTCTCAAGTATGAATTATTTATTCTCAAGTATGAATTATTATTCTCAGGTATGAATTATTATTCTCAAGTATTGAATTATTATTCTCAGGTTGAATTATTATTTTCAAGTATGACTTATTTTTAATATTCTTAATATACTTATGAACTAATTTTATTCTTATGAACGAATTATTAGTTGATATACATTAACTTAATATTCTTATGTTTTTGATATACATGAATGAATCATTAATAGTTTCTTATGTTGATATACATGAATGAATTATTATATTCTTATGTTAATATACATGAATGAATTATTAATAGTCCTTTACTTGACGTAAGTCCTCTACTTCTCTACTTGACGTAAGTCCTTAAGTCCTCTACTTGAATAACTCAATGTACTTATTAATAGTTCTCTATTTGATGTACTTATTATTAATAATACTCTACTTTTCAATAATTCTCTATTTATTGTACTTAATTCCGAGAAATCATTGTGTACAATGATTTTTAATTGTTAAAAATCAATAATGATTATTATTATTTTGATTTATTATTAAAACAATGTTAAGATCCCTTGAAAAAAAAATGTTAAAACAATATCTCCAAATATAGTAAAAAAGAATAAGTGATTTTGTTGATTTTGTTTTAAAAAAATGGAATGAACCGAATATTGCCGTAATTACATACCGTAAAATTATGTCATTAAACATGTATATAAAAAATAATAATAATAATAAAATTTTTAATTAAACCAAAAAAATTGAATTTTCTTTGTTTTCATTTAATGTCAGATTACTAAAAAATCAAATCTTTTTTTTTTTTTTAAAAAAAAAAAAAATTAAAAAAAAAAAAAAAAAAAAAATTTTTTTTTTTTTTTTAAATTAAATTATTTTAATTGTTTTTATTAAATAAAAGATGTTTATCCTTTTTTAACCGATTTTATTATGATTAATTATGAAAGTAAATTTTAAAACGGTTTATTATTGAAAGTTAAAAAAACTTTTTTGAATCTTTTTTTAAAATATGGGTTTATTGAAAAACAAGGTTTAACAGAAAAGTTGATCTTTTACCTAAAAGCGAAGGAAATGTTTATTTATTTACAAGATTTTTTTTTTTTTTTTTTTTTTTTTTTTTTACAAAAAAAAAAAAAAAAAAAATTTTTTTTTTTTTTTAAAAAAAAAAACAATTGAAAGATCAAAAAAAAAAAAAATTGTTACAAAACTTTAAAAATTCTTTTTTTAAAACAAATTATATATAAATATTATA
>QZLH01000062.1:71374-103545 GCA_003833135.1 Oehlia diaphana | reverse complement strand
TTCGTGAATTTGGAAATTAATAAATGATATCAAAAAAAAAAAAAAAAAACAAAATAAATAAAATAAATTTTTTTTAAAGAAAAAATTATTTTTGTTGTAGTATTATTTGTCAATATTTGGTATAAGTAAAAAAAAAAATATATAAATTTTTTAATAATACACACGAGTCATTAGCCATGATGCCACGTTTTTTTAAATTTTCAAAATTTAAAATTTTAAAAAAAAAAAATTTTTTTTTTTTTTTTTTTGCATATTTGTTTACGGAAAATACATTTTTTAATCTAAAACGGAATATAAAGTTTTATGAATAATTTTATTGAATTTCTCTGATGCGATGCAATTTTGCTGATGTTTTTGCCCACAAAAAACAACGAGAATATAACCAGACATAAACACGTTCTGCTTAGAAAATAAAAATACCCCGGGTCTTTTGATGTGGGGGTTAAACGGTATGTAGGGGGTGTGAAGTTTTTGTTACATGTTGATTATAAATTTTTTTTTTGGGCTGTAAAAAAATTCAATTTTTAATTCAGGGCGAAATTATATTATGTCATGTGATTTATTAAGTTGAAAAATTTTTTTCTTTTTTTTTTTTTTTTGAATAATTAAATTAGAAAGGGTAATAAAGGTAAATAAACGGTCAAAATTGTGGCGAATTTATTCTTTCAGCCTGATACTTATTACAGTTACATAATATACATAATATACCAAAGTAGCCTGTCATCACATGATAAAATTATGATTGATGTATTTTTTTTTGGAAACGTTTATCTTTATTTAGTTCTAAAAAGTTTATGCGGCTTGAGTGGATCATTACATTATAATGAGATGAGTTCATAGACTGTAATAAACAGTCATAGACAGGCCGAAACAGGTAACATATAATTAATAATTATGGTACGTACGTGTTGGGGCATAGTATTTCCGATTTTAAAATATTCACTTATGTAATTAAAATATTCTGTCTATTCCAACATATAGTGGACTTTCGACATGCAATCTTCTTATTATGGTATACGTCGAAAATAACTGGTATAATAGGAATATTTTAAATATAAAGAATTGCTTGAATTTCTTTATATTTATTCTATTTATTTCAACATAGTGGATGCATATTTGCATGACATAGAAATCTAACAATCAAAACCCGGTATAAATTTCTTTTTATTCTATTTTATTCCAATATATCCAGTCATGGTACATGTATAACATAGTATTTAAATATTCATTTATGTAATTGCTTTAATTTCTTTTACATTTATTTTTATTCTGTCTATTCCAATATAGTTCCACATTACCGTTATAAGGATATCCCTTTATTTTATTAAACTGATTGTATGTTTATCCATGCACTAGCCATTTTTTAATTTCAATTATTAGTCTTTGCCACCGTGTAGTGTCTACCTAATTGATAATCACGCGTCCAAAGATCTGAAATTATTTACGCGACTAATATTCGTTATATCTCGTGATAATACTATTTTCTGACTAAATATCAGCTGTAAATGCATGGAGTTCATCTTTGGAATAATACATAAATTCAGTTGGCATGTCCCTAATTGGCCCCAATTATGCAATATGCTTATATGCATCAACTCTAAATGAACCCCGATAAAAACCCTTTCATAGTTCATATATAAATAATGGATATTCCACGATTCCCCGTCGAATGGCTCATTTCACATCACGTAAACTATTGATAGTATAATAAAATATATGTATTTCCAATATATTAATTTTGAACGCTCTATATTTAATCTCAGCTCACTTTCGGTATTGTCCATAATAATTTAACCAATTTAATCAATTTATAAATAGAAGAAAAATTCAGGTTTATTAATAATATATATATATATATATATACTGTACATATATATTTTTTAAATACATTGATAACTTTATTCAGAATTTTAGAGTCTTACCGCACTGAAATTAATTTTTACCGCACTTCAAATTATTTGAAATTTCTTTTTTAGAGTTTTTACCCCATTAAGTATTAATTTGAAACTTCTTTTTTTACCGCACTACCCGCGTTAAGCATTTTACCGCGCTAAGCATTTTACTCTATCTGAATTTTACCGCACAAAGCATCTATCTGAGCTTTAACTTCCCGCACTAAGCATTAATCTGAATTTTACCGCGCTAAGTATTAATCTGAGTTTACCGCGCTAAGCATTAACGTATTATACTACGTAAGAATTTTATTTTTAAAACAATGGTAAAAATTTTTTTTTTTTCTTATGTAATATTGAAATTACTATAATTAACCTAATTAACCATCATATTTTTAATGATTATACTAATCTGGGAATAACTGATAAGTGATAATGATCAGTTTACTCGTGAAAATAGTAAAAAAAAAAAAAATTTTTTTTTTCTTAACATGAATGAAACCTAATATATATTTAATTAATTGATGTCGTAATTTTTAATTTTACCATGATTGTTTGTATATATATGCCGGATCAAAAACAATGATTGTTTACGTTAAATGCATCAAAAGACATTTTTTTTTTTTTTCTCTCTCGAAAATCAGAGATTTTACGATGAAAAAGAAATGCAATCGGTATTATACACATGCATTTACTTACGAGTATTGATAGCCTGAGAATATTTTTGTATCTTGAATATTATTCAAAAAAAAAAAAAAAGTGTAAGAACATGTGTTTATTTTAATGGAAATCGTAAGGTATGTTTGCCCCCCTGAAAATCAAATGAATTTAACGATATCTGTATCTTATAATCTTAATTATCTTTTTTTTTTTATCCTATTATTCGATCAAAGGTATTAGCTCTCAAGCACAACATTTCTTACATGGAATATCATAACTAATGATAATTTCATAGTGATAAATTCCATAGTTCAGATCATCCTTGCAGCATTATTTTAACCAATGAAGGAGGTTTTACTATTAAATGGCGTGTGAAATCGTACGGATGCCTCCTTCCGAAATCATCTGTGGTCACAACATATCTAAGGATATTTAAACAATGATTTTTATAACAATGGATCTTTTTTTTTCTTTCATATCTTTGATGAAAAAATATTTTGAAAATTCGAAAAAATTATATTAAAAAAAAAAAATCATAATTATATTATAATAACATTATAATAAATTATTAATAATTAATTATTAATAATGTCAACGAAAAGTTCAAATAAACATAATTTTCCTTCATTACCTTCTGAAACAATTTATGAAATATTCAAACATATTCAACATGAACCTACATTATTTTCATGTTTATTCGTAAATAGAGCTTGGTGTAGAAAAATCGTACCAATCTTATGGGCAAGACCTAAACCTCCTATATATAAAGAACGAGCATCAAGGAGTCTTATAGAAACTTATGTATCTTGTTTTGATGATGAAGAAAAATCTATATTATTTTCTGAAGAAGATTTATCACAAATGGATCGTTTAAAAAGTCCTTTATTTGAATATGCTGTCTTTTTAAAAGAATTAAATTATCCTTTACTTCGTTTGGCTGTTAGAAATTGTTATAGAAATTTAGGTGATAAAGAATTTAGTAAAAGAATTAAACCAACAAAACCTGAAGTTGAAGTGAATCCTAATCGTCAAATTACGATAATGAAAGCTCTTTGTAATTTATTTATGAGAATGTCTCGTTTAGAATCTTTAGTATTAGATTCTTATGATGATATACCTAATGTACCTTTATTTACTAGAGGTCATTGTTTTAGTAATTTAATTAATTTAAAAATTTATTGGACAAATTTTGCTTCTAATATGTCGAATTTTATTAAAAAATTACCTCAAATTTGTACTGGAATACGTGATTTATCAATTGAATTCGATCTTGATGGTAATATTGAAGCTGAAAATATTGCTAATATTATTAAATCTCAACAAAGTTTGAATACTTTTGGACTTAGTGGATCTCATAATCAAGTAATTCCTATTTTATCCGCTTTAGAAAGTCAAGTAGATTCTCTTACTAGTATAAAATTTTCAAGAATTAATTATCAATGGCAATCTTTAGATATTCTTGGAAAATGTTCAAATTTGAAATCTCTTGATATAGTATCATCTTTATGTCCTGTATCTCGTGAAATTCCTGATGATTCATCTATTGTTGCCAATGGTTCTTCTTTCAATCTTCGTACTTTAAAATTATTAAATCAATCTCCAAAATTATCTGCTCAATTAATTAGAATGGGTGGAAGTTCTTTAAGAAGTTTATCATTAAATACTGTAACATCTGAAATTGTTAGTTCAATATTAAGATCTGGAACTCGTATAACTCGTCTTTCTTTAGATATATCTGAAACTCCTCAATTAGATTTTTCTCAACATTTAAGAATTATTGGTGGTTTAAAAATATTAAATTATTTACATCTTACTTCTTCAACACCAAGTGATATAAATAATCTTTTATCAGCTATGATAACAATATTACCAAATACTTTACGTCATTTAAATATAGAACAAGAATTTTCTTTACGTCATTTGGGAACATTCTTGGATTCTTGTAAAGTTCCTTTAGAAGAATTAACTTTATTCCCTAATATGTCCATTGATACAGGATATCTTACAGAAATTATTGGTTATGTTAAAGATAAATCATCTTTAAAATTTTTATACCTTAATTTATCTTGGGAATCTGGTTTGGTGAATAAAATATTTACTAAAGAAATAGATGATGAAGTACAAAAATATCTTTTTACTGTTGATTTAGATAAATTAAGAGGTGAAGAAATATGAAAATAATGAGAAAGATGAAGAAGGTCTAAGAAAAATTGAGGAAGAGATGAGAGAAAGATGAAAGAATTTTGAAGCAAGAAGATTTGATGAAAAAGGAACGTGATAAAGATATAGTGATTTTTTTTATTTTTCTTTTTGTGACTTTAGTTATGAACTGTTGTAAATATATTTGTAAAATAATTCAAAAAAAAAAAAAAAAAAAAAAAAAAATTTTTTTTTTTTAAATTTTATTTTTTTTTTTTTTTTTTTTTTTTTTTTTTTTTTTTTTTTTTTTTTTTGGGCAGATTTTTGTAGAAAATTTTTTTGGTTTTTTTTTTTAGGTTTCTTTATTCTTCGTGTGTTTGTATATATTTTTTGAAAATATTGAAATAAAAAAAAATTTTCCCATTTTTTATTCGAGATATACCCATGTTGTCAATATATTTTTTTAAGAGTCACGATTTTTATCAAAATCGTTCAGAAAGTTTAGTATGGCAACAAGTGCGCGCATGAAATTCTTTGGCGACAAGTATGAAATCTTTGTGCGCGCGTGAAATTCTTTCACCAAGATAAAAGAAACCATTCGCGATCATACAGTTTAGCGAAAATTTCATTATTTTCAATTAATGCTAATAGATAATATTACGGGCAAATCTTTTGAACAAATATGATTAGAGTTCGAATTATATCCATTGGTCCAGCGATCATTATGTTTCAATTTGGTCTCTTTTTCCGGTAATATATATTATATTTAAGCCTTCCTATTTCTGGACACGAAATTATGAGCGGACAGCGTAACTTCTGAAACTGAGATCACAAAGGCGCAGTTATGCGGCGAATATATTATGAAATTGGATCGATTTTTCTCTTGCCAATTTTTCCTTTTTACCATCACATAATTTATTAATACCTTTTGGTGTAAAATTTATACGTAAATTCGAATTTTAAACGTGATAGTATGTATAAGGCGAGTCAGTAACTATTCGTGAATATATCATTAATCTATGCATTAGATGATCTTACATTCATTATGCGTTAATTTTCCTCCACTTATAATTATATCAACTTTATTTTTTTTGGAGAATTTTGGTTAAAATATCTAGTATTTCATCCCCTACATTATAGCTACGATACATTCGACTCCCCATTTTTATAAATAAAATTACATTTCTACCCAATTGAATTGCATTGAATATATTTTTGTTTTCATTTTGCATAGGCTAAAATAATATTTTATATAATCATTAACTCAATATATTATGAAAAACTTATCCAAGCTATTTATCAAAACTGCCAAACCTTAGTCCGTCCAAACCTTAGTCCGTAGAATATTATTTAATTTTTCAGTATTCCATGGAATGAACAATGTTTTAAACCTCCAATTTTAGTTATAAAAAGTTGATTTGCCGGGTACGTTACGCGTAATGTAATTGCATTATTAAATATAAGTAATAAAGATTCCTTTATTAGTATAATACAGTTTGATGTTGTCTAAATTTTCTATTTACCATTGAATATCCTTCTCTTTCTTGGTTAAATCAGAAATTACGGGAGCCCAAGAATCAATTATATAGAATGGACGCTTAACAGGCCGTTCCAAATAAATTAGAGATTTTTTTCTGAATTGTTAAATCACATTGTTTACAGTATTTAGTTCAAGGCCAATTCAAAATGCATGGTATTATTGTAGTGTGAAATCTAGAATAAACAAAATAGTAAGTTAAAAAGAAATATACATCTTTATAATTAATACAACCAAAACTTACTTATACACAGTGAGGTGCATTTGTACTTTCAATAGTTTAAAAATTTGGTTGGAAGCTTCTAATCCAAGTGGTTTTATTAGAAAATTATGCTTCAATCTTCCGAGAGTACATCACTGCTTATACACAATTGTAGTTTTGGCATTTTCATATCTTTCCACCCTTTCCACCTAATTAATTTATGTACTATATGTTGTCTATAGTGTTTATTCTAATAAGCGATGTCCGGGAATATGAGATGGAATGTAAAAACGGATCGACTTTTTTTACAGGGTAAGATCCTTTACGAGTGTATGAAAAATTTGTTTTATTTGTTTTGCAGCTAAGAACGATATTCTCAAGTCACGTTTGGTACAAGCGACCGTAAATAACCTTCATTTAACTTAAAATTTGATAAATAATTAAATGACTTTTAAAAAAATTGAATAGGAGAATTTGCATTTTCTACTGATATAAAAATTCCAAAACAATTAACTACGAGCTTGTATTGGAGATCAATTATACTCTACATATCTATTTTTATTGATCCAAACTGCCTCATAAAATATAGACTAATAATTACATCTAAATTCATCTCATTTATTTTCTTCTTTTTTTGCGAATATGAGAAAGTCTAGCCCTTTTCCAAAAATTATCCTATATGTTGCTTTTAACTATAATCTGTCCCAATAATTGCAGCACTCTAATCAAGATGTACTAAAGATGACTTTGAATTGTGCATTCAAATATACCTATTGATGAATAGGCAACATTTGAGTTGTTTTTGATACAGCGTAAAAATAATCTATTTCTCTATAGATGTATTTGTATAAAACTACAAACTCTCTTTCAAAATTCCTTTCTGAGTTTCGGGCCAATATACCAAACATTGGTCAAAGGTCTGTAAGATCTCTTGCCTAACGAACATTGGTCAAAGATCTATAAGATCTCTTGCTTAACGAACATTCCTAATTAACAGAAGATTTTAGTTATTTGATGCATTGGAGGAAATATTTCAATCAAGAATTGAAGAATAATGCCATCAATGAAGAAAGTAGTGGAGATAAAGGAAGTGATAAAGATCAAGTAGGTAAAGAAGAAAATGTACTTTGAATACAACGACCAACTAACCAATATTTGCTTTTCATGAAATTTAACGTAAAATTTGTATATCTTTATATAAAATAATCGTTAAATTGTCAAATATTGATCGAAAAATTATACACAATTTCTACTCCCCATTTAAACAACTATCGAAACTTATAAACACTATATTGTCTTTCTGCATATATAAATCACCACAAAGAAACAATTAATAAATATCCATGACAGTCACAGATATGTCCAAGTTGACATTCTTAAACCATATATTAGCTAAATGTGACATAATGAGTTTTCTTTTCAATTCTACCTAGATATGTTTCTTAACTTTGGTTTAAAATGCTTCTTTTTCTTGCAAATACAGCGTCGGCAATTTTGCAATCAACTTTCGCTCGCTTGGAACGGTCTAATTCATGCCCCGAGGCTGTATTCTTTTCTCCCTGAAGAAATTTCAACGTCATCGAAATTGCTCTTTATCGAAGTTTGAAAAAAAAGAGCGGTTCCTTTTCAAATAAGAGTTCGGGAACGCGAGAAAACTTTTTTTCCGAGTTGAGCGTAACGTTAATTTAACGTAATTTTCACGGTCACGTGTTAGAACAAGAATTTTGATTATTTTTAAAATAATTTGCTTATAGATCCTATGTTAACTTAAAAAACTCAAATCTATATCCACATATTCCTAATGACACTTTCCAGCGTAAGCTTGAATCCTAATTGATTGAATACTTTGATTTTTAATTCAGTTAATTTCCCATCAAAAAATCTGTTCATTCAAGGTCTGACTGTCTGAGGCGACCATAAACACCATTCGTTGGCAGAATTCCCGTTAATATGAATTCAAGCAGGAATACAATTTGGGACTAGTTGACTCAGCATCTAAGAACCCTCCCTAGGGATAAAACTGGAGCATTTGCAACTTTCCATTGTTTTTTTAAAAAAATTTTTTTTTTCATTATTTACTTTATTTGATCCTTGTGTACAATAAATTTCAATATAACATACAATTATTAACTTCACTAAACTGTAATAAATTTTCTCTCGTGTTAAAAATATCATTATATAGTGAGTTAAGGAGGATTGGGAAAATAATTCGTAATTTTTTCAGATTCTTTAACATTATCTACTTTCTTTTTCTTAGATGTTTGTTTCTTTGGTGTGGATCTTAATGACTTTTTAAGTGCCCTTGTAGGTGATGATGGTTTTGATAAGGATTCTTCCATATTATTAGTCGTTTCATCATCTGATGTATGAGAAAAACGTTTTGCCGGAATAATTGACCCATCGTTCTCATCTTCATTTGCCTCTTGTTTCTTTTTGAAAAAGTTGGCAATACTATTCTTTGATCTTTTTATATCAAGAGGAATAATTAAATCTGGAGAATTATTGCTAACTTTTCCAACATCATCAGAGACAGGGTAACTAATAATTAAGACAATGTTATTGATTTAATTCGCATAATGTTGAACATAATCAATATATTGATTCGGCACTTACAATTCTAGTTCACCTGTAAATGGGGTTAAAAGCCTAGCCAATTCGGGACTCCAAGGAGTTCGAGGATCTAACCATGTAGACAATTCTTCTGAGCCATTTTCTAAAACTACTGGCATTCTATCGTGCAAAAATTCAATCGAAGTTGATGATGATGTCGTAGTAATGATAGTATAAGTATAAAGTGTGGTCTCTTCATCTGTGATGATGTTTAAAATAATAATGAATTAAATTAAGTATAATTTGATAAAAGATTGATATATAAAAAAAAATTTTTTTTTTTTTTACCTTCAAACTTTACAGAATCATACAATCCAGCAAATAAAAATAAATTTCCATCCTTTCTTTTGATGAAATAAGGAATCCTCTGTTTTCCTTTTTTTAGCCATTCATAAAATCTAGACAAAATCAAAACTAAATTTACTTAAAGCAAAAAAAATATATTTCACATTACTATAAGATATATAACAAATGTAATACCCATCAGCAATTACAATACAACGTTTTCTATTCTTCATAGAATTAAATACGGATTTATTATCTGTTAAAGAGTCATCACGACAATTGATAATCAGCTTAGAAAATTCAGGTTTTGTCTTTGTCCAAGAAGGGATTAATCCCCATCTCTAGATTATTTATTTTTTGAATTAATTTTTTTTTTAAAACAAAAAAAGACTACCAATAAAATAAATACCATTGTATGAAGAATTGTCTCACGTGAATCATAATCGACGCGAACAACAGGTTGAAAATGACAAGGAGCAACATTGTATCTATTTAAATTTATTTGAATTTCTTCAAATTTAGAAAATGTTATCAAAAATTGTCTAAAAATAGGGAATCATAAATCGAAATGATAATAACTTACGAAGACCGATACTTTTCTTTATCAATCCACTTGGTAAACTTTAGATTTGATCTTTCGAGAGATTGCTGCAACGAATCCGGTCTCTATATCATTTTATTAGAATTATTATAACTATTTTGAACTTCATAATAAATAAAAAAAAAAGGACTTACTGAATATACAATATATCTTCCACACATTTTTGCTTTTTCGAAGATAAAACATTTCGAAAAAAGAAAAATCTTGGAAAATAAATAAATTTGGATTAGTAATAGATTTCTCAGATCGACAAATTACATTACTGTAAATCAGTCAATCAGATCCTCAAACCTTAATCTAAATTCTTTTGACTTTGACGCTCAATGTTAAAATTATCTAATTTTATTGGTGGAGAATTTGCTTCTCTCGAAGAAAATTTATATATTGATAATTATGATCCTTCAATAGGAAAAGTTTATGCACAAATTCCAGACTCTTCAGAACATGAAATTAATTTGGCAGTCGAAGCAGCCCAAAAAGCTTTTCATACATGGTCAAAGACGCCATGTTCAACTAGAGCTCAAATAATGTACAGAATAGCTGATATTCTTGAATCAAAATTGGATGAATTCGCTATGGCAGAATCTAAGGATCAAGGGAAAACTTTGGAATTTGCAAAGAATGTTGATATTCCTAGGTCAATATATAATTTTAGATATTTTGCTGGACATATATTACATATGGAAGAAAAAGCTACTATTATGGATAATGGATATTTAAATTATGTTCAAAGATCTCCTTTAGGTGTTGCTGGGTTAATTTCCCCGGTAGGTTTGATTTAAGCTCGTAAAACAATTCCTTTTAAAAGCATACAGAAATAATGTTTATCTATATTTAATGGTTTTTGTTAATAGTGGAATTTGTAAGTATTATCTACATTTAATTATGTATCGTGTATATGCTTGTTAATATATTTTTGATTGATTTGTAGACCTTTGTATCTTTTAACTTGGAAAATTGCTCCATGTATTGCAGGTGATGAATATTATTTCGATTTTTTATATTTTATTTTGCCTCGTCTTATTTATTATTTTAAATTATTTTTTTTGTAGCTGGTTGCACCTGTGTAGCCAAACCTAGTGAATTTACTAGCGTGACTGCATACAGTAAGAAATTAAAATTATTAAATTTTTATTCATTTTATTTTAATTTATGATATTTTATTATTTTCTTCAAAGTGCTTTGTGATATTTTCAAGCAAGCTGGTTTGCCTGAGGGTATAGTCAACATGGTATTTGGCAAAGGTAAGTGTTACTTGAACATTCAATTAACTTTTGTAAGTCTGATTTAATAACTATAAATTCTATTTATCAGGACCAAAAGCCGGACAGGCGCTTGTGTCTCATCCTAAAGTACCGTTGATTTCCTTCACTGGCGGTAATTGAAATTGCTCAATTGTGTTAACATTTTAGATAAAATAATAATATTTATCATAATTCAGGGACGGTAACAGGGAAAAAATTGAATGAAATTTGTGCACCATTATTCAAGAAGGTTTCTTTGGAACTAGGTATTTATTTTGCAAAATACGTTAAACATATGCATCATTTTTTTTTCTTAAAATTATATATTTATTTACAGGCGGAAAGAATGCTAATATAATATTTGAAGATTGCGATTTTGAAAAAGCAGTTGACACAAGCATAAGAGCCGCATTTTCTAATCAAGGAGAGGTAATAATTAAATCATTCACAAATTTAAAAAATTATCTTGAAAATTAATACTTCTGAATTTTATAGATATGTTTATGTGGATCACGAATATTTGTTCAAAAATCAATTTATAAAAAGTTTCTAGAATCTTTTGTTCCAAAAGTACGTCAATTAGTTGTTGGGGATCCAAGAGATCCTAAAACTAAAGTTGGTGCATTGATTAGCAAACAACATATGGAAAAGGTCCTTGGATATATTGAATTGGCGAAGCAAGAAGGTGGTGTAATTGAGTGCGGAGGGAAAAGGAAACAACTTGATGGAGAATTTTGCGATGGGTACTTTGTTGAACCTACTGTAATCACAAAGTGAGTAAAAACGGGATATGAAATTAAAGTAAAATCAAAAACTTATGAATTTTTTGTTATTTAGCATCAAGCCATCTTGTAGAGTTGCACAGGAAGAAATTTTTGGGCCAGTAAGCTTAAAATTTGGTTTATAAAATATTTTAATAAATCGTTAAGATTTATAAAAAATGGATTTATATTGTACCTTAGGTTGTTACTGTACACCCATTTGAAACTGAAGAGGAAGCAATCGATTTAGCCAATAATAATCAGTACGGCCTAAGTTGTTCTGTCTGGAGTGAAAATGGAAAGCGTGCACGTAGAGTTGCAGAATCTATTCAAGTTGGATATGTTTGGGTTAATTGTTGGATGGTTAGAGATTTAAGAGTACCTTTCGGAGGGGTGAAACAAAGCGGTACGTATTTTAATTCATTGGATATCACGAGATATAATTAATTTCGTACTTAAGTAATCCACCTTTTTCAATTAGGTATTGGAAGAGAAGGTGGTGAATATAGTATGAATTTTTTCACAGAACAGAAATCTATTTGTCTGGCAAATTAATTTTTAGTTTGTATATGCTTTCCATTAAAACAATAATTGCTGTTTCAGATAAGAAATTGACAGAGTTGCATTCATATTATTAAACCTTTTATCTTTTAAATTGTTAGTTTGTAAATAGATTTCTAAAACTTATAATTACATAAATATTCTTGTATTCTGTTATATTTCTTAAAAATTTACCAAATATTAAATGTTCTTGCCGTTCAGTTTATTTTACTACTACTATTAAACATTAACACGCGGAAATAAATAAAAAAAAATAAATTTCAGCGATGAATTTGAATCTAATAAAAGCAACATATCTAAAAGAATATAATATCGAAGAAAAAATTTATTATCTAATAATTATAAAATAAGTAAATAATTTACTTTAGGATTTCAAGCGAAGCTTCTAATGTTTTGTTAGGCCTCTATTTAGAAAGCCGTAAATGAAATTTGTGATTTAAGCAATTAACACATAAACTTTATTACGAAATTAATATCTATGTAAATTTCTTTAAAAAAACGGTATTAATACATTGCAACGGATATTCTGGAATTTCCGGCTCCGAACTTGCAGTCGGCTCGTGCAAATTAAAAGAAATATATTATTTTGAACGCGTACTTTCTTGTCTATTAATGACCTATTAAAGAAACTTCTCTTTGCTTACACTTGGATTAGGGGCGCAATTTTAGTTTTATCAGTTAGATGGCCCAATTACCACATTGATTGACAATTTGACACCCACTAAAGAATGCGTCTCAGTGGTAATTTGATTTAATATTCAAAAGTTTAGTGAATATAAAGTGAGTTGAAATGTGAAAATTTTAATTTCAAATGACATTTGTACTGACTGTGACGACTTTTATACACATTATTTTAATAGTCCACGTATGTTAATATGATTGATTTGTCATCAAATAAGATGATTATTTTTATCAGTAATAAGATTATTTCTCGGATTTTTAATAAAATTTATTCTTACAAACTAAAAAGAACGTTTTCCTCAATTATTCCTTATTATGGAGAAGAAAATTGTGCAACGCCAACCATACAGTTATCGACATTCAAAACAAGGGACAGAATCCATGTCGCTTAGCGATAGGTGAGTTTACATTCATAAAAAAAAAATACACCATTTATTTTCTCGATATTGATAGATATGACTTTTTAAAAAAAATTATAGGTTCACCTTAATTAAGATGCAAAAACGTATTTCTAATAAAAATCCGTCGTTAAATCGATTTGTTTATCGAAAATCAAACAAAGGAACATTAACGACAGTTAAAAAGAAAAGACGAACCTATTCTACAGCCGTGAATGATCCTCAAATATCAAGAATTTCTGGTAGTTCTCTTCTATATGTTATAAAAAAAAAGTCATTTTAGTATCGAATTTGTATTAACATAATCAATTGATAATAATAATATTTAATAAACAGAAGGTCAATCTGTCTTTAGTCGAATCGGTGCCGTTGCACAAACAGTGTCTTTGGATCAAGGCAAGGCCACTGTTAATCGTATTCCAAAATCAATTAATAAAAGAAAGAAAAAGAAACCCAGGAAAACTCGATCAAAATCGAATATTCTCAATTTCAAACTTCCTGTCATTAATGAGGAACATGGTATTCTTTCCAATGCAACAGAAGAAATTGAGGAAAAAAATAAAATGCAAAGAGAAAAAAATATTGTTCCGCCTAATCCCGCAACAAAGAAAGTTGAAATGTTATTTTCAAGGAAAAGAAAGATTGTTGTAAATGCAAATGATCTCGATAAAGAGCTTGAAGAATATATGGCTGCTGCATCTCATGTTCATACAAATAATGTTGAACGCAAAAAATTAAATCTTATTGTTTCTTCTCCTAAGGTAAACGATGAATCAGAGGATCTTATTGATTTTGAAGTAGATTTTATGGATATAGAGGAATAAGTGTTGGAAAGGGAAAGTTAATATATATATATATTTTTAATAATAAAATGAAAATAAAAAGATTAGATGATACTTCTGAAGAAGTTAAAAGGATTGCGCTAAGATCACGTGGTTCTTGAAGGATTTCGAGATAATATGTATAAAAGATGCAAAAACATTATTTTATTCAAAAGTGAGAACAATAATTATAAATAATAATGTATATAAATTCATTTCAAGATATGTTAATTTCATATAATAAAGTTAAATTTTAAGCTTTGTTTTTCTTTATTAATCGAATCATAAAACTATTTTCAAAAGTAAAAATGTGCTGTACGGAGGATTGCACACAATTTCTTATCTGTCATATATTACAGTTTATAATTTTCTTTTACTCTTTATTTAGAGATTATACATGTAAAGTCTAAAACTGGTCTTTATTATATCATAAAACGAAATCCTCGGATACAAAATACTATTCTTTTTATATTCTTGACATGGGTAAATAAATCAATTTGAACCTGAGCAACCACAAAATTTTGTTAGTATTGTACATTAATTTATTAAAAAAACTGTAAGCATGCTGAACACACAAAACATTGTATGTAATACGGACAGAATTAATGATATTATGGAACTTTTTTTTCTACTGCTGGAGCAGTATCGGTTTTGTTAAATATTGTGATATTGCTTGGAAATATTTAATGATACCAATATAATATCTAGATTTAGTAATTTTTAAAGCGCAATAAATTTGATTTTAAAGCTCATATCCGATATTGATATCTGAAGTATATCTAATGATTTTTTCGTTCTCTTTCATTAACGCTGCAAATCACATGTGGAAGTAACAACTAACAAATTTTACAACTAAAAAAAGAATAAACCAAAATAGGACACCGAAATATATATAATAGAGATTTTTTAGATAATTTGGATAATGCCAAGTCAAAAAAATATATTACCTATTTTAGTAACTGACTGACATTAGCATAATTTCGGCCCTGAAAAACATGCATACAATTAATAGTAAAATTTCTGAAATCACCTGACCTCTACATAACAATATTTGCTGGTAAAAACTTTGTGGTTGTAACATCTCATTGGAGAAAAACTTTGCTACTAATGATTAAATTGAAAATTAATAATTGTAGGTTATAAAATGAAAATGAAAAGGAAATTCTTGTATAATCTTTAAATAAAATATTTTGTTTTATAATTTTTGGTTGAAACCAGCAGTAGGTATATCACGCGTATATTATTGTTTCTTATAATATTTATAACCTAAAAGTCCAGACAACTGCGACAACACCAACATTAAGACCAACAGCTCCAATAATAATACCGATTTGTTTACCATTACCGGGCGAAGAAGTATTTACAGTAGTAGTACTATTTGGTGATTGTAATAGTTGTTCAGATTCGAATTTTCTACCCATGTAAAACCTCTTACGTCAAAAATATAAAAAAATGGCTTCTGTATTAGAGAATCATTTTTTGGATGTACTTGACCTAGTAATAAATTATTCAATTTGCTTCTTAAAAAAACTGAATATGAATTAATTAATTTACCAAAATTTATAAACATATAATTTCCAACTAGTGTAGCAGAACGTAAATTAGTTGTTAAAGGTAAAGGAAGATCTGGTGTTGGAACTGACCATTCATATGGGACTACTTTTGTATTTAATACAGCAAGTGGATTTAGAAATATCATCTTTATTTCCACCAAAAATAATTATTTTTTCATCTGATGCTGTTAAAATAAATAAAAAAAAATACCTTATTACCCCTCATACCGTCTAAAAAGAAGAATTAATAAATCTAAAAAGAATAATTTTCTTAAATAATAAATATATCTAATTTACCATTGTTGACCATCTGTCAACTTTCGTGTCATAAAGAGGAAGCTAAATTTAAAATTTATTGTAAATTAATTAATTTATCCTTAAATAATAAGAGGTATGCAATATTTATTTACCTAATTATTGGTTTCCATTAGATAATAAAGTAGCGGTATAGAAGTGGAGCATTTGTTATAGAACCTTTTGACCAGGTTAAAGAATTACTACTAGTATCAAGTATATTCATATTAAACGTTGTTACAACATTTTGATCATTTGTATCCAATCCGCTAAAATTATAAAATTTTCCAGTTTCATTATTAATGACATCATTCATTTCTCTTCTTTTCCCAGCGCACATTAGCCTCCAAATAAATAAATTATATTTTTAATGGTGGATTTGCGGTATTAAATGGCTGGCTTAGATAAATCAATATATAATATTTGGTCCAAATGTGTAGTATTGAATTTTTTTAAAAATTAATAAAATGAGGATTAATAAACTTATAAAAATATTCTTTTTATTGATAATTCTATAAATTGAAATTGGACAATCATTAGTCCCAGTTGAACATCATGGACAAAAGCGCAGTTCTTGTAGATAAAAAATTATATTTTTTTGGAGGAGAGTCGTTTTTTGGTAAATTATATCGTTGTATATTTTTTTTTTATACAATACATAAAAAAAATACATGTATGTAAAATTTGCTAGATATTTATATAATTTTCATTTATTTCCTTTGTTTGGAGGTTGTAACAAATTGTGACAACCGGGTGATGGTCAAAAATATCTTTGCATGGAACGTTTAAATTTAATCGTGAAAAAAGTCATTTATTTTTCCTTCAAGTATTGATAAATTCTACTTGTTAATTATTGTATAATTTATATGGAGATAATTATGGCCTCTTACCATCTTTACTTTATTTTGAAGTAATGGAAGTTTAGACTAAAACAACGCAAGCAGTGAATACTGCGCCACATTTATGTAGTATATGCATAATAAGACTTTTTTTTTGAATATTTGATTTAAATATAGTTAATATTGTTGGAGTCTTTTTTCCGAAATTTTTCGTAAAGAATTTAACCTTCCTTTTTTAGATTAACCAATTTTCTTTATTTATCATTCATTATAAAATTCAGGATTTTTTACAGAATCTTAGGTAAATACGGAACTCACTAAATGCGTAAATGATCATCGTAATATAATTGGTCGAAATAGCGTTGTACTAGCTATATAATCGTATTTAACTAAAGAGAGAATTTATAAATATACAAAATTTTCAGAGCAATTCTACATACAAGTATTTTTTTTTTTTCAAAAAGAAAATATTACAAACTGTATTATGATAAGAATGAATATTAATAACTTTATAAAAATATTTTTTTTGATGATTTTATCAACCGAAATTGGACAATCATTAATTCCGGTTGAACGTTATGCACAAGGTTCAGTTCTTGTAGATAAGAGAATATATTTTTTGGGGGAGAGTCATTTCATATTCCAAAAAATTCATCAACATTGGATCAAATATTATATATATCTCGATATATCTAAACCATTTAATACAGTCAATCCACCATTTGAAGAAATAATAAATGTACTGTACCAATTCCATTTGGAAGTTCATCATTTGCAATAACATTACTTAACCCTCAAAAAATGTAATTTATTTATTTGCAGGAATATGGTGGATGTGAATACAGGTCTAGAGATTTATAAAATAATTTTACATTCATATTATTTAGAAACTCGTGAATGGACTATACTAACAACAAATGGCATCGAACTAACAAGAAGAAGAGCAATTAATGGTGTCATTAATAAAGAAACTGGAAAATTTTAAGTTTTTGGTGGATCGGAATGAATAATTGATCAAAATTATGTATCTTATAATGATATGATTGTTTTGATACTATTTCTTTAACCTGGTCAAAAGGCTCTACAATAAATGTTCCACTTCCCCGTACGGACTATACTGCTACTTTGTTATCAAATGGAATTATTGTTTTATTGGTGGAAAAGATAATAATTTTCGTGATGTTGACATAAATCAAGTAAATAAGTCATAATATTATTACTTTTGTAAAAAATATAATATTTAAAATTATTTAATTATTTTACAATAAATTTTAAAACTTAGCTTGTCCTTTATGATTCGAAAGTTGACAAGTGATCATTAATGGTAAACTAAATATTTATTTAATGAAAATTATTCTTTAGATTTATTATTAATTCTTCTTTTTTAGACGGCACGAGGTGTTACTTTGGAAAATCGTGGTTTACATTCCGCAGTTCTAAAATATTATATTTATACAAATTAATAAATGTTAGTTAATAAAGTTTACTTGTCTTAATAGCACCAGATGAAAGAATAATTATTTTTGGTGGGAAGAAAGACTCTAATGAGCCAGTTTTAAATCAACTTGCTGTATTAAATACAAAGACGACACCATATGAATGGTCAATTCCACAAGTTTCTTGTCATATGTATTATGCCTTTAGCAATTTCTGCACATTCGGCTACATTAGTTGGAAATTATATGTTTATAAATATTGGTAAATTAATTAATTTATATTCAGTTTTTTAAGAAATTGAATACTTATTTATAATTTGTTACTAGGTAAAACATATCCAACAATTGTCCCTCAAATACAGGAACCATTATTTTATATTCTTGACATAAGAAATTTTACATGGATAACACTGAACAATCACCAGTTACTACTACCATTGTAGACGCTTCACCAACTAACTCACCGATTTACTTGTGGAAAAATCTGATAATGGTAAACAAATTGGTATTATTCTTGGAACTGTCGTTCTCAGTGTTGGTGTTGGCACTGTTGTTGGACTTTTAAGTTATAAATATTATAAAAAACAAAGGGTGCATAAATATGCTAAACAGGCAAAACAGTGTGGGTCATACAATTAAGCAATCGGACATTGCACTTTATTTATTTCGTAATATACTAGCTGGTCGAAGTGGGATGAAGTTCACATTTGGTGATCTCAATTGCAGTTAAGAAATCTCCGTTAAATTTAATTTATAGATTGAAACGGTAAAATATGTTTTGTGATTTTAAATTTAGTTGGCTAATTTATAATACACTCCTACCAACTTTTTGAACTTGATAAAAAGATTTTTATATAAAAAATTAATAAAAGAACTTTCAAAATTAAGCACCTCCCCAAGTTTTTTAACCAAAATTCTTGTAAAAAGGGGGTGACTAATTTTGGAAAAATATGGTACTTTAATAATATAAATTTTCTATCAGGTAATTTATCAATTTTAAATTTCGTTTAGTATAGTAAAATTTCAAATAAGTGAATGGCAAATTAAATATCATATTTCAAGTAATTTGAAATTTGGGGGTGACAGGACCCCGAAATATATATAGAAAGGTCAGAAAATTTTTACTAATAGCTGTACGCATTCTTTCAGGGCCGGAATTATGATAATTTTGGCGAGTGACCAAAAAGGCAATATCTTTACACCAGGAATTATCTAAAAAAGGAAAGATTTTCATGTTTTTTTTGGCTGGTTGTACGCAAACTCGGATCTGACCTTTTTATGTATATTTCGGGGTCCTGGGGTGACTAATTTTGGAAAAATACGGTAAAACTTGGTTTAGATAACTTTAAAAGTTGCTGGGTTGTCAACACTTTTATAAAGTTAACTGTTATTAACAAAGCATGTAAACTTTTAGTCTTAGATATATTTTGAAAAAGTAATTTTTACTTAAGAAGAAATTTTATTATTAAAATAGTAACGCGTAAAGTTTGTTAAATTTGTTGCAAAATTTGATTGGTAAATACACGTGTTGTGATAAATGAGCACAATTAAGCTTAATTTGGAAAAGTTATACTTTATATGAAAGGATGGAAAGTTCTTTTTAATTGTTAAGTCTCTTTCTAAATTTTTTATGAAAAAATAAACAATTTGACTTTAATATAACAAAAAAAAATTGATTTCTGGTAATTTGTTTTTTTTACATACAAAAATGTACAACATTTTTATTATTCTTTCTTTATGAAAATAAAGTGGAACCTTGGAAGTTGGAAGTTTTTTTATGTAAAAGAACGTTAATATCACTATCATTCTTGCTTTTTTTAGGAAAACGAAACAAGAAGATCCATTAATCCATTTGGTACTAATCAAACAGAAGGATTAAAGAAGATTATATTTAATTATTAATTATAGTACTAATTCAATTATATTACACCCGATATACTGTACTGTATTTCTTTATAATATATATAGAATTTATATAAAATTTACAATATATTTATTGCATTTATCATTAATATTTAACTATATATTCGCAAATATGAGCAGAATTTCATTAATATTTCTTAAATTTCATTTGATTGACTGTAGCAGTATGGGGAAGTGAAGCATTTATTGTGGAACTTATTAAACATTCGTATTGAGTTTGCGCGTCAATAGTGCTGGCCGACACTATTCGTAATTCTGCTCAGTACTATTCTTGCTTTGATTTGAGTCCTGATTCGAGTTGACTTAAGAAAACCATTAAGGACTTAGCCGAAATAAACAACGAGAATTATCAAGGAAAAGAATTAATAAAGCAGATAGAATATTTAAAAAAGCAATTAAGCGAAAAATACATGGGATGATGACAAATTTCATGAGGACCCCGAGCAATATATATAAAGGTCACATAAAAATTAAAATTTTTTACTATGATCAATAAGAAAATTATTTTTAATGACTATAAGATTATTGCACTGCTAAGCAACATGTTTTATGACTTAGATATGTAAAAAAATTTTTATAAAAAAGGTTTATTATTTATTACAAATGAAAATGAAAAAATAATAAAAAATGTTACACTATTTTATATATGAAAGTGTTATAAAACCATCATTCTTACAAAAAATAAAAAAAAATGTAAACACTCTTAAAGAGTAAAAGAACTTTCTCTTTTCAAATATTTATTATATAGGAGATTTTAAGTTCCTTTTCATTTTAAAAGTCTTATAAAGCTGAAATCTACAAAAAAGTAGTAAAAAAATATTAGTAAATATTCTTATATGTATTTTTAGATATGAATTTTCGAAGGTTGTGTAATAAATTTTTAAATATTACATGTAATAAATTTAAATAAATTCTTTGAAATTCCATAATTCCACCAATATCGCTCCTATTGACATGATTTTACCACCATTCGAATCGTCTCGATGAGACGAATTTAATGAACTAAAGATAGGATCGAGATATTATGCAATATCTCTTAAAGTGAAATAACTCCGTCAATATCGACCATTCGATTCCTCTCAACGAGATGAATCTAATAAGCTATAAATCAATGATTTTGAGCCACTAGATACCATGATATTAACAAATTATGATTTTAACTTTGTTCCTACGCAAATATATATGTGTTTAATAAATTTTGTATCTTATTACGCATTTATTGTTACTATTTATATATCCCTTAAACGGTAAGACATTGCAGGCAAATTTGCCTGCAATTTTACCGAAAAATTCAGTTCTCATCTAATTTTATGAAAAACAAAGTATTCTAATAAATTTTTTTTTGCAAAGAGCTTAAATCATAATTTATGTGACAATAATTATTATTTATTAATTTCATATTATAAGATTGTAGATATACTATTGGTCAAAAGTTGTATTTTTTAAATGACAAAAAATTTTGAAAAATTTTGCATTCAACTTTGACGATCTCATTGGAAATTGATTATAGCTATAGTAAAGCTTAATAGAATATGTAGATTTTGCTATGGGGAACAACTTTTATTATTATGAATTTTAAATGTTTAGAAGTGGCAATTTGACTTTACATAGAACCCTAAAAAAAATTATTTTTGTGAACTTTAAAAAAATGCATAAAGTTAAATTTTATCATCTCTATTTTTTTGAAGTTTCATAATAAAAATAAATAAGTATATTAAAATGCTTTGTAATGAAGCAGAATATGAAAACACAATTTCCATAAAATGTATGTAAAAAAATGTTATTTGACCATATATTATTCGAAAAATAATTATTTGTTTATAATTTAAACATAATTTTATTTGATATAATATCATTACATAATAAGGTCAATTTACGTATAGTAAATTCCTATTGTAAATTTTTATGACTTTTAAATTGTCGTTTTTTGGCAGGTTTGCTTGAATTATTATCTTCAATTAGACGTTTTCCAACATTTGTCTTTTACGAGATGATCTACGAAGTGTTGCGGTGTCAATTATTTAACGTTAACAATGTCAACAGAATAAATATTAATAAATCAATTATTTATTACACATTAAAAAATACATACGAATTTGAAGATTTATTTGCAATTTGTTTTATTTTTCAATTTGCTACTTTTCGATAGATTCTTTATTTCTATTACACTAGTCAAAATCAAAAATTTCGGTCATGTGACTTTCGGCTAAATTTCAGCCAAAAGTTCGAAGCTTCGACCAAAATTTCGACACATAGTAACTTTCTGAGTATCATTTCCGAAGTCAGTTGAGCATATTCTATAGGCCGGCAAAGATTATACGTGTATAGATGATAATCTTTTTTAAGCTTATTTAATTCGATACGGGTTTTAGATAAAGTTCGTTTCACTTTGAAACTTTTTTATTAAAAAAGAATTATTTTTTATTTTGATTTTATTTTTTTTTTCTTCTATTTTGTAGGTTTCAGCTCCAGCTCTTGGCGTTGGATAGGTGAGTTTCGTTTCGAACAACACTTCGAAACTTTATTTTTTTTTTTTAAAAAAAAATAATTTATTTATTAATTTTTTTATGGACAGGTTGAATATTATCTTGCTTATGAATTTGACAAAGTAACTTATATGTCGGCGTATAGTTATTGGACTGCAGGTTTTATCATTTCAAAAATTTGGAGCGCATGAATTCATTGATGCATTTGCTATAGACCATTGTGTAGGGTTTTTTCAGGTTAAAACTACTTATTACGTGAATAGATAAGGATGTAGATTATACAGATGATGAATAATAGAATGGGTTATATACATACTATTAGGGAGAATAGTACATTTAATAAATAAATATTTACATTTAGATTTCAAACATAAAACGGATGGGCTATACTTAACATTTAAAATACATATATAAATGGTTAAATTACTAGACATCTATACTATAACCGTTATTTATCAATTATTTACTATTACATTTTACGAATAATTAATTTTTATAGGGACTTGTTATATTTAATATACAAATAACATGAAAGTCTTGTCTGTACATAGTAAACCTATCGGACGTCAAAAACCCATCGAACTTTTCGGTGTTTACTTGTATTTATGATGGTATGCTTTATTACGATTCCATTTTTCTTATCAATCAGCACAAAAGATGATCATGTAATGCAATTGAAATTTAAGGGTTGTGAATTGTGAAACAAATATTACGTTTTTTCATTGTTAATTCCAGTTCGGCGGATATATGCTGTAAAATTATAGCAACTATATTCGTGTCTGGGTCTATATAATTCACGTGATCGGCTCCGGTTGTGATTTGGTTTACCTAAAAAATTCAAATAAAATTCAAATAAAGTTCATATTTAAACTAGGAAACGGAAACCGTTATCAAGTCCGAAGCGCAGTTATCATTGCAAAACATCACGTACCGGACGGACAACAGGAGTACAGGCAAGGGATGGGGTTAATTAACCGTTACGCGAAATTTTATGAGATTTGTACATGTACAGTATTACTGATGTAAAATTTGCACTGAGTACAGGACATTGTGAAATCGATATGAATAGTAACTAGTCTTCCATTACACTTCAGACTAATTCATTACACTACAGACTAATAAAGGATTAAAAAGATCACCGATACATTTTATTCGTACCCAATTACACAACCTAAAAATGTACACAAATTAAAACATAAAGCGTAAAAGAACATTGTAAAAAAAAGGGTTTCTTTTTGTATAGTACAGTACATTTATATTTATATTTATAAAAAAAATGAAAACCAAGTTATGATAAAAATACAAGTACTTTTTTTATTGATAATTTTATCAACTGAAATTTGTCATTCATTAATTCCAATTGAACGTAATGCACAAAGCTCGGTTCTTGTAGATAAAAAATTGTTTTTTTGGGAGGAACATCAGCTAAACCAAGAGCATTTCCATTAAATCAAATATTATATCTCGATGTATCTAAACCATTTAATACCGCAAATCCGCCATTTGAAATCCTAAATATATCGATTCCATTCGGAAGTACATTTGCAACAGCATTCCTTAGTTCTCAAAAAGATGTAATCTATTTATTTGGAGGAAGTATGTTGGACGTAAATGCCAACGCATATAATAATAATAAATCAGTTTTATATTCATTTAATTTAGAAAATAATGAATGGACTATACCAACAACAAATGGAATTGCACCTGAACATAGAAGAGCAATTAATGGTGTTATTAACAATGAAAATGGAAAATTTTATGTTTTTAGTGGACATACTGATTATTTTACTGGAGCTAATAATACCAGAGCATTAAATGATATGAATATATTTGATACTATTTCTTTAACCTGGTCAAAAGATCCTATAGAAAATGCTCCACTTCCTCGTGTAGGCTATACTGCTACTTTATTATCTAATGGAATTATTGTTTACATTGGTGGGATAGAATTAATAAATCCCAAAGTTTTGACATAAGTCAGGTAACTAAGTTAAATATTATATACTTTTAAAGCTTGTACTATTGCTTAAGGATTAATCATCAATTCATAATAATTTTCAAATTTAGCTTTCCCTTTATGACACGAAAGTTGACCTGTGGTCATCAATGGTAAATTGAATATTTTATTTAAAAAAATTATTCCTTAGATTTATTAACTCTTCTTTTTTAGAGGCGCACGAGGTGCTATTTTGGAAAATCGTTATTATCATTCTGCAGTTCTAAGTAAATATTGAACTTAATAGTAAACTTGTAAATTAACAATTATTGATAAGGTTTTTCTTTCTTATTCTTAATAGCACCAGATGAAAGAATAATTATTTTTGGTGGAAGTAGAAATGATAGACCAGTTCTAAATCAACTTGCTGTACTAAATACAAAAATAGTCTCAGTTCCAACACCAGCTCCTCCTCTACCTTTAACAACTCATTCACATTCTGCTACATTAGTTGGAAATTATATGTTTATAAATTTTGGTAAATTAATTAATTTATATTCAGTTTTTTAAGAAATTGAATACTCATTTATAATTTATTACTGGGTGAAATATATCCAAAAAATGACTCTCTAATACAGAAACCATTTTTTTATATTCTTGATGTAAGAAATTTTGCATGGGTAGAACAATACGAACCTAGATCAACTTATTCACCTGATAATGTCAAAAAAATTAATATTATTCTTGGAATTGTTGTTGGTTTTAGTGTTGTTTCTATTGCTGGATATTTAGGTTATAAATATTTTAAAAAACAAAAAGTGCACGGACATGTCGAACAGGCAAATCATTGTGTGTTATACAATTATACAATTAAACAATTGGACATTGACTTTTATTTATTTCGTACTACACTACTTAAATAAATCTGTTTTATATTAATTACGATGATCAAAAGAACGAAAGTGATTGCTGTTAGTATTAAAATATTGTGTAAAATATTATCTTTAAGATATAATTATACTATAGTTTTTAGCATTTGGTCAGATGGTCGAAGTTTTAACTATATCAGTTTATCGACCCATCATTAAAACAACCCGTTTATAAAGGTAAAGATTTAAAATTAAAAAATCGAAAACTAGATTGCAATAATCAATCATCCATAATTGTAATAAATTACCTTGCTTGTAATAAGAGTTTAGACATAATATATCTGAGTAGAATTTTAATAATAAATTTTAATTTATATAAAGATCATTATAATAAATGAACCTTTTGAAGTTCCTTTATTTGCAAAATTTAGCCTACACTTATTAAATCAAAATTATTTTTTTAAGTTCATCATGACATTCTCAGCTAGATTAATTTAAAAAAAATGATGACTTTCGCTATTGAAATCTGGTGCAATACGGCGATTATAAGTTCATATTTTTCTGATTATTATTATATTATATTAAAATATTGACATGTTAAATACATTTTTAGTAGAATATTTTGCAAAGAAGAATAATTAATGACATAGAATTATAATAAATCTATTAATTCTGTTCATTTTCAAATATTTGTAACAACGGATATCATCATCTATACCACATCATACCATAAATATATTTCTCTTTAAAAAAGTAAGAAAATATATGTATTATATTATAATATCTTTCATGCTTTTAAAATAAAAGTATAATCAATTATGATGAAAAATAGATTAGAATTATCTCTATAAATATTATTATATAAATTATACAAATGTATAAAATAACAATAATAATTAGAATTTAATTAATTTGGAGCGGCCTTAGTTTGATTAAAAGAAACGTTACCTAGCGGTTACCATTTTTGACCACCTGATAACCGAGTATTTACTGGTCATATGAATGGTCGATTCCATAATAAGTTCCTCCTATTCGCTCTTACGATATATTGTAGTTACGGAATTATTTACTGCATATGTCAAAGGTGTACTAGGAAATTTTTACGACAACTTTAGTTACAGGGTAGTTAGTTTAATCTAGAAACCTAAAAGTCTAATTAATTATGATAAGAAACCATATTTGAATTATGTATAAACAATAATTTTATTGTAATAATAATTAACAAATAAGATACAAAAGATATAATTAAAAAAAAATTAAAAGCTGGGTCACGGGTCACCAAGTCATTTACAAAATTCTTATGAAAATCAAAAAATTAAGTTTGTATGGAAAATCGGATTTTTCACTATATTCAGAAAAAGGAAATTTTATCATCTCATATTTGGATAACCGAGTCCTTTAGAAACAATAAAAAGACGGCCCTGAATATGAAGAATTGGTAACCATGGAATTATAGGATAATTATATTTGAAAGTATTTCATAGTTTGTAATAGCAAATACTATAAAATTTTTTTTTAGAATCGATAATTAATAATAAATTGGCATTCAAATAAAAAATATAAAAGAAATTATAAATTCATAGCAAATTCTTCGTACAGTACTTACAATCTTTTTTTCGATATTTTTTTTTTTTACTATGTAAAATGTTCGTGAGAATTAAAAAATACAAAATTTATTTTTTTTTTTATTAAAAAAACGTACACGAAAAATTTTTTTAAATCACGTAACAACTTTTACATGAAAGTTAAAACTTTAAGCAAAAAAAAAATTATTTTTAATAATTGAATTTTTTAAAAATAATTTAGAAGTTAAAAATTTCGTTGGTATAGAATTTTAAATCTATAATTGCTAAAACATATTGAAAGGTTAACCGTAAATTCTGCACGCGGAGCTCACATTGATTTATTGAAGTCGCATATTAATCTTATATGAATAATTACAAACTTGACCGTTTATTTAGACACTTCTCATCTGTAATGTCTACTGACACTATCTGTAGTTCCGGCCGGCACTATAATTCTTCCGGTCTTAATTGGCCCGCACTTACAAGTTCACTATAAATTTCATGAACTAAATAATGATATATATTTATACACTGTGAAATTTTGTGGACACGAGTGTTTCTCTAACTACCCACCAAAAAATTTTCTGTAACGTGAATTGACGAATTTTATTGATCAGATTTATTTTGTATAATATTTACAGTATCTTGGATAATTTTTCCAAGGAAAAAAAAAATAAAGTGAAGGAACATTTATCTTAAAAATACTTGTAGTTTTTAATAAAATAAAAAAATACAAAGAAACGTTTATTTAAAATATTTCTTATGATCCTTTTCACTTTATAATATTTATTGGATTTTTATTATTAAAATAAGCTGAATAAATTATTTGTTATTTTAGAAATTTAATTATAAAATTATCTTTTACGAAATTATATAAATAATTTCAAATCACCGGGGGTGATCATCACCGTTGACCAGAATTATTAATTTTTACCGGCACTATATTTTTTTAATGTTGGTCGATCATCATAATTTCAGTCACCAGTGATCATCACCCCTGATGATAGTTAGAAAAATTCTAAATAATAATAATATATAAAGGTAATTTTATAATACAGTATATTAAATAGAAAAATCTTATACTCCCAATGTTGCAAAAAAATTTCCAACAATTTATATTTAGTATATTATTAAAAACTTGTTTTATTTTCACATTACAAAAGGAATAGAATAGAATAAATTATAATAAAAAAGAATAATATACATTCAAGGCGAAATAAGAGAACTGTGAAAAATATTATTTGTCCTCAATATAACGATCGTTATGAGTAAATTCGTTGAATTATTCGGTATAGTGGAAAATTTTGGTATAATGCGGTAAAATCTCTTACAAGATGGATTAAAGTAGTAAAATTGAAAAATGTTACGAATACAAACATCAATTTGGTTATTTTATATATGCGAGTTATAAAAAAACGGCTTGCATAATTTGTCACCTTCATACCTACGAAAAAATTTTTTTTCACCCCATCATTTGTCACCGATCACGTGGGATGAAATATAAACATGTGTTTCTCTGGCTACTCAAGTTGATCGTCAGCCAATAAAATCACAAATTTTAGTTTTATTTTTATTTTTTGCTCCAGACTCACAACTGATCTCATTTCCTAGTATGGAGTGTCATTCATTAAGGTTTTGATGACAAAACAACTAACGAATCAAATTTCATTTTACCACTTAACATTTCAGTTGTGTTTCCTAAAATAAATAAAAAAAATTTTGATCAACGTTACATGGGAAAGCACAATTTACTAATTAGACCAGATAAAAAAAAATAATTTATAATTAAAATGCATTGATTATACTATTAAATTTCTATTGTTCTTATCTATATATAGTATGAATATTATATATAGAGAGACGTACTTGAATTTCATATTAAAACGCATGAGCTTCTAGTAATTCTCTCTCAAAATTTTAAAAATTCTTCGGGTTTTATAAAGAACGTTTTAGAGAGCTTTTCTTTGTATTTTAATCAATTAATTTAAATAGTATCAATGAGTAAGCTGGGCGAACGTTGACCTTTCATGGCATTTTAGAATTCAAATTAGAAGATTCTATAAAGAATTCTGAATTTAGATGCACCGAATGATTCTAAATAGGATATTTTAGGAGATTAGAAAATGAACTGCATAATTGTGGCGCAATATTTACGTCTTACATTGTTTTAGTCTTATATACATTATTTCAAATTAAAGTAAGGATGATAAGAGACCGTAATTATCTCCATATAAATTATCTTATACACCAAAATTTTAATTAACAAGTAGAATTTGTCTAAAAAACAAATGATTTTTTTCATTATTAAAAGACCAATAAATTTGTTACTGACGATCACTCGGGTTATTAATAGAATGATTGTGTTTCACATTTTGGTACAATCTTCAAACAAAGGAAATAAATGAAATTTATATAAATATAACAAGTTCTATATAATACATGTATTTTTTTTTTTATGTATTGTATAAAAAAAAATATACAACGAGATAATAAATTGATAAAATGAATATTAATAAACTTATAAGAATATTCTTTTTATTGATAATTTCATCAATTGAAATTGGTCAATCATTAGTCCCAGTTGAACGTCATGGACAAAGCGCAGTTCTTGTAGATAAAAAATTATATTTTTTTGGAGGAGAGTCGTTTTTTGGCAAACTAAAAAATTCAATACATTTGGACCAAATACTATATATTGATTTATCTAAGCCATTTAATACCGCAAATCCACCATTTGAAGAAGTAATAAATGCACCAATGCCATTTGGAAGTTCATATGCAACAGCATTTCTTAGTCCTCAAAAAAAAAATATAATTTATTTATTTGGAGGAATTATGTGGGATGTAAATGCTAATGTAGATAATTTTAAATCGATTTTATATTCGTATAATGTAGATACTAATGAATGGATCCCACCAGTAACAACTGGAATTGCGCCTGTGAAAAGAAGAGAAATAAATGGTGTCATTAATAATGAAACTGGAAAATTTTATGCTTTTAGTGGATTGGATACAAATGCTCAAAATGTTGTAACAACGTTTAATGATATGAATATACTTGATATTAATTCTTTAACCTGGTCAAAAGGTTCTATAATAAACGCTCCACTTCCTCGTGTGGACTATACCGCTACTTTATTATCTAATGGAGTTATTGTTTTCATTGGTGGAAGAGAAACCAATAATTTAGTTAGTGTTGACATAAATCAGGTAAATAAATATTGCATACTTCTTATTATTTAAGGATAAATTAATTAATTAAAATAAATTTTAAATTTAGCTTCCTCTTTATGACACGAAAGTTGACAGATGGTCAACAATGGTAAATTAGATATTTTATTTAAGAAGATTATTCTTTTTAGATTTATTAATTCTTCTTTTTAGACGGCACGAGGGGTTACTTTGGAAAACCGTAATTCGCATTCTGCAATTCTTTGTAAATATTTGAATTTAATAGTACAAATTTATAAAAGTAACAATTGCTAATAAGGTATTTTTTTTTTTTTTTTTACTTATTTTAATAGCATCAGATGAAAAAATAATTGTTTTTGGTGGAAATAAAGATGATATTGCTACACCAGTTCTAAATCCACTTGCTGTGTTAAATACAAAAGTAGTCCCATATGAATGGTCAGTCCCAACACCAACTCCTCCTTTACCTTTAACAACTAATTTACATTCTGCTACATTAGTTGAAAATTATATGTTTATAAATTTTGGTAAACTAATTAATTCATATTCAATTTTTTTTTTTAAGAAGCAAATTGAATACTTATTTATAATTTATTATTAGGTCAAGTACATCCAAAAAATAATTCTCTATTACAGAAACCATTTTTTTATATTCTTGACGTAAGAGATTTTACATGGGTAGAAAAATTCGAACCTGAACAACTATCACAATCACCAGATGGTACTAATACTATAAATACTTCAACTAATTCGCCCGGTTTAGGTGTGACAACCCCTGTCGATAATGGTAAACAAATCGGTATTATTATTGGAGCTGTTGGTATTAGTGTTGGTGTTGTCGCAGTTGCTGGACTTTTAGGTTATAAATATTATAAAAAACAAAAATATACACGTGCTATACCTACTGCTGGGAGTCCAATCCTATAAAAAATTTTTATCCGAATATTTCCATTATTTATCCGTGAAAATGATACACTCACGGAAAAAACATGGAAATAAAACACGGATCAACATTTTTTACAGGAAGTCAGGAACCCAAAAATTATAAACCAAATATTTAATTTAAAAGATTTATACAAAATAATAGAAGAATATTCTTTTTCATTTTCATTTATAAGAAATTAACATTTATTATATTAATTAATATAGTTTGTAAAAATGTGTATACACTCAATAATAATACACACATACAGTCTGGTGCAAAAGTCAAAAGTCTTTGGACAAATGTTTTCTCCCGTAGCTACATCATTACTGCGCAAAATATCATGTGATCAAGCATTCATTCGAAAGCCAAAAAGCAGGAGATTTATTTAAAAAAAAATTAAAAAGGAATACGTTCCCCATTATTCTCAATAACAAGCCTACACATCTCCTTCATTGACCCAACTAAATTTCTTATAATGTCCTGAGGAATTTTTGACCATTCCTCCTCCATAAAACTTTCTAATTCCCCAATATTTCGTGGTTGCAACTCTACATTCCTTTTAAGAACAGACCACAAATTTTCGATGGGGTTTAAATCAGGACTGTTGGAAGGCCAGTCCATAACAGTTGTGACATTTTCTTGTAGGAATTCCTTCGCAACACGGCTCGTGTGCTTAGGGTCGTTGTCTTGTTGTAGACGCCAATTGCCACGTAACATCCTTCTGATCTCAGGAAGATGATCCCTTATTATTTTTCAACATA
>QZLH01000062.1:52877-68331 GCA_003833135.1 Oehlia diaphana | reverse complement strand
TTCACATCTGTTTGTATTAAACTGTTCTTCCGTTAAAAAAAAAAAAAAAAAAAATAATAATTTAAAATATCGTAAAATACCACAAAAAATAAAAATGCCATAAAATAATATCTATTTAAACCATGGTGATAATATTAGTCATAACTCATGAGTGAGCCATGACTAATCAATTTCATTGGCATACATATTATATATAATTAAGTTAATCACAGTTATTTACTTATGTGAAAAAGCATTATTCACATATTATATAAATACATCTCAAAAAAAAAAACTAAATAAATACCCTTCATCTTGTAAATAATAAGATTTATTTTTTTTTAAAAAAAAACAATTAATTTTCCAAAGTTTATAACAATACATTTTTTTTACAATATTCTGATAATCATTTTTTAGCTATTAACACTGATAAGTTTTAGCATGTACTTGATTGGAGTATCATGATCTGGATGGCATCTGTAAGGAGAAACAAACTTTTTCAACAGTCTTTGACATCTTTTCATGTCAATTATTTGTTTCATTGAGAACTTTCTTGAATTTAGAGAACTGGAAACACATTGTGGGCTACAGTTTGCTGTCTTAGCATATGGGGACAGCTACTGTGAACATCCTTCTCTGTTTTTGGGAATTTAAAATGATTAGTATTGATTACAAATCTTTGAGTGCAAGGCTTTGCTGCATGCAAAACCTCAAGAAAACTATCAGTTGTACATCACAGAGATGCTGCAACCTGAAGGGAGTCTTTATATATTTCAGATTAAGCAAAATCCAATCATTCTTATTTTTTGGTTCAATAGTCTGTCTTTCTTTAGATCAACTGCACATGATACTTAAGATTTTGCAAAGTCCTCCTGCATTTTCATAATGAATCATGGAAATTTTCATTTGGAAATTGCAATAATATCAATGAAATTTAGTTCAAAGTTTTATTCAGTTTTTTTTTATTATATTATATTGTTTCTTTTTATATATAAGTAATATAACACGAATAAAATTTTACTTGCTCTTTCTAAAAATTGTATTTTTAATCCAAAAAAAATTATACTATGATTATTAAAAATGCAAATATCACGTAAATCAAAACTTATTTATCCATTTTGATTTTTTTTCAAAATTTTACTTTTAAAAGTACATAGCTACTAACGAAGAACTGATAAATTTGTGTACAATTTTTAAAGTCATATAATATTGAAGTTGCTATAAAAAAACATCTTGTACCACGAAGTTCAGAGCGGAAATAATATTTTTTTTATTAATTGTTGTGTACTTGATTATTAAATTAATTTATTTATCATAATATATTACGTGAATTTTATACAGTAATTTACGCCAATGGATGATATTAAAATTTTTTATTTATGATTTTTATAAAACTGTCTATTTTTTAATTCACGTTTATCTAATACTACACAATATAGGAACTTTTACACTCGATAAACACATGTACTTTCAATTTTTACATAAGTGAGATTCCATATCATTATTACTATTATTGTATTTCGGCTTAAAAAAAAGTGTATATCAAATTATTGTTAGTAAAACCTTCCTATTTCTCCGTGCGTAACATGCCTTGGTTATGCGATACATTGTGTAACAAAAATACCACATGCTGATCGATATATTAAATTAAGTGATCAAAAGATTTTGGCGTCAAATACTAGTTTACAGCATTATAAAATGGGCACTTTTTTTGGATACTATATGATATAGGGATGTACCATACAACCCTCATGTTTTTTTAAAACAAGTTTTTAATTAGATTCAGAATCTTACTCAAATTTATCGCCATCTCTTTGTTAAATACAAAGTCATTTCGTAGATAATTAATTAATTTTTATAAATGAAAAACATAGTTATTATTGCAGTAGGTAGTAAATGTACAATACAAATAATGGTATTTTACTTATTTATTATTTTATTTCTATTTAAAGTAAGCCTTATAAATAAAGATTTATGCAATAGTTCCATAGCTTTAAAATTTATAACCTCAATAAGAATAATACCAATTAGTTCACTACGGCTGCATTACAGGTAATTACGGGCAGTTGGTAATGTTGTTTTAACTTAAATATCTGTCTCTTTTTAATAATAAAGTAAAAAACACTAAAATTATGGAACATCTTTTATACTTCAAGATAAAGTCAACAAACTATTAATATATTAAGTTTCATTATCCGACCACTACACTATTATTAGTATTATATTTCGTATTTATCTTAGAATAAAAATAATTTTTTATAAAAATATCAATTTGCATTAATGAAACTTTTTAGGCATGAAAATATTTTTAATTGTTATCCATATATTATTATTTATTATTTAATATCTGCAATTTTTTTAGCGTATATATATATACCTATTTGTCAACTTTTTTAAATACAAAATTATTCAAAATATTGCTGAAACTACCTACTTAAGTAGAATTTATGAAACTTTTTAAGATATAAAATCAACGAAATATTTTTTTAAATTATTTTGATGTGTAGATTACTTAAATCATATTCAAGAAGTTATTTCAAGATACAAAACTTTGAAACTACTTATTCATAAAAATTTTATGGCACTTTTTAAGATACACCTTATTAAATAACTATGTTTTCAGTGTAAATTATACAAAATTGTATATTTATAGATTTTACGGAGTATAAATTTCCAGGGTTTATACATATTTGACAACTTTACGCTAATATTCGCCTCATATAATTTCCTTGAAGGAAAGGTATATCTTTCGCTATATATTAAAGTCATCAATTATGTCATTAAATTTTTGTGATCTTAATAAATGTTTCTGGCCATCCTATGTGTAACTGAATGTAAAAACATTTAATTTATGTTGTGCACAATGCTTTTTTAGGTTTAATGTGTACAAAATTTAATAATGTGCCGTTTATGTGCACGTGTACATATGTTTTTTTTAAATTATAAATTCAGTATTAAAAAAAGAAGAAAAATAAATTCATAAATATCCTGTTTACATAAATACCCTGATTACTGACGATTATCTTGCATTGCATTCAGTTCGAAATACGGAACACTTAAATGATCATCGTAATATAAAATAGTGTTGTACTAGCAATCTCTATTGGTGTATTTTCTAAATAAAGAGAAAATTTATAAATATACAAAAATTCAGAGCAATTCTGCATACAGGTATTTTTTTTTTTTTTTCAAAAAAGAAAATATTACAAACTGTATTATGATAAGAATGAATATTAATAACCTTATAAAAATAATTTTTTTGATGATTTTATCAACCGAAATTGGACAATCATTAATTCCGGTTGAACGTTATGCACAAAGTTCAGTTCTTGTAGATAAGAGAATATATTTTTTTGGGGGAGAGTCAATTCATAGTCCAAAACCATCATCAACATTAGATCAAATATTATATCTCGATGTATCTAAACCATTTAATACAGTCAGTCCACCATTTGAAGAAATAATAAATGTACCAATTCCATTTGGAAGTTCATTTGCAACAGCATTTTTTAGCCCTCAAAGAAATGTAATTTATTTATTTGGAGGAATTATGGTGGATGCGAATACAAAAAATCCAAGTACAGAAATTTATAAACCAGTTTTACATTCATATAATTTAGAAACTCGTGAATGGACTATACCAACAACAAATGGAATCGAACCAACAAGAAGAAGAGAAATTAATGGTGTCATTAATAAAGAAACTGGAAAATTTTATGTTTTTGGTGGAACGGAACCAATAACTGGTCAAAATAATTATATAATATATAATGATATGATTGTTTTTGATACTATTTCTTTAACCTGGTCAAAAGGTTCTACACTAAATGTTCCACTTCCTCGTGTGGACTATACTGCTACTTTGTTATCTAATGGAATTATTGTTTTTATTGGTGGAAGAGAAACTAATAATTTTGTTGATGTTAACATAAATCAAGTAAATAAGTCATAAATATTATTACTTTTGTAAAGAATATAATATTAAAATTATTTAATTACTTTACAATAAATTTCAAAACTTAGCTTGCCCTTTATGATACGAAAATTGACAAGTGGTCATTAATGGTAAACTAAATATTTTATTTAATGAAAATTATTCTTTAGATTTATTAATTTTTCTTTTTAGACGGCACGAGGTGTTACTATGGAAAATCGTGATTCACATTCCGCAGTTCTAAGTAAATATTATATTTTATACGAATTTATAAATATTAGTTAATAAAATTTATTTTTTTTTTCTTGTTTTAATAGCATCAGATGAAAGAATAATTATTTTTGGTGGGATAAAAGGCGGCTCTAATGAACCAGTTTTAAATCAACTTGCTGTATTAAATACAAAATCAACCCCATATGAATGGACAATTCCACAAGTTTCTACAATAAACGCACCACCGACAATTGTTCACCATTCCGCTACATTGATTGAAAATTATATGTTTATAAATTTTGGTAAATTAATTAATTTAAGTTCAATCTTTTAAGAGGTAAATTGGATACTTATTCATAATTCATTTACTAGGTGATATACCAAATTATAATTCTCAAACACAATTACCACCGTTTATTTATATTCTTGACATAAGAAATTTTACATGGGTAACACAATTCGAACCTGAAAAATCACCAATTGTTACCACCAGTGTAAACACTTCACCAACTAACTCACCTGACTTAACTACGGAAAAATCTGATAATGGTAAACAAATTGGTATTATTCTTGGAACTGTCGGTCTCAGTGTTGGTGTTGGCACTGTTGTTGGACTTTTAGGTTATAAATATTATAAAAAACAAAAATATAAGCGTGCTATACCTACTTCTGGGAGTCCAATTAATTAATCAAAAATTATAAAACAGATATTTTATTAATCTAGTGTGCAAAAATGTGTTATATCTTTCGCTATAATAATACTTATATATATATTGTATATGAAAATTTGTTATATGATGATCTTTTTAACTATGTTGAGATCATATTTAATGTATTTTGGTTTAAAAAAAAAGTATATATCAAATTATTATATGGTAAAATCAAATAAAAATTTTCACCAAATCCTATTGCGCCTTAAGATTAAGATTAACTTAATAGGGTAATCAAATCTGTTATTTTTTTTATAATTATTTTGAACAATATCTTTTTTAATAACTAAAAAAGATTTAACGTAATTTAATTAAAAATCAATAGTTTATTAGATGCTTATTAAAAATAAGAATATTTTGATAATAAGTTCAATTAGTTCATGAAAATTGAGCAGTCGGTATTGGCAGTTTGAATAATTTTTGACAAATCGAATCTGGTGTATGTGATTAAAATTTGAGTTTCATATCGAAATAAATATAATTGTTGTGAAGATAGTATTTGCTCATATATAAAAGTTATTCTTATTTGATGTATATTTCTTGGTGTAATATTCAATATCAATATTTCAATATGTCATGATTAAATTAATATATAAATTCCAATTAATATTTTTCCAAATAAGAAACAATTTTAAATAGTATTTTATATATATATTTTTTTTATATAAAAAAATTTCTGGATTTTACTTCTCTCATTCATATATCATATAGCAAAAAAAAACTGAGCTAATGCTCCTTTTTTGGACAAATGTTTGATTATACCTTGTTCAATTGATGTTTTGCGAATTATTTTTATTTAGTTGATGTTAATGGCGATAACTAATGGAAATGCAATACCTTATTAAAGTTAATATTAAAATTATTTACTCACTAGGAGAAATCATTATAAATCGTAATACAAAGTATGCATACTTAAAAGTTGCTTCACTAGCACAATTACACGAAGCTAAAAGTTTAATTTGTAAATACCTAATGTATTTCATTAAGGACCCCATACATAAATCCATTGCAATAAGTTATAATCATTATTATCGTACAGATCCGAAATTAAGCGCAACACTGGCCCGCATTATAGTCAGAATTATGAGGATTTTGGCCGGAGTTAAGTTTAAAAATGGTGCAAAACTAAAACTGAAAAAATAAAAATAATAAGAAAAAAATTATCAAAAAAAAAAAAAGAATAAAAGGTGCCTACCGTAGCACCGCAGTATCTAAAGGTGAAAGAACGAAAAAATTAGGAAAAAAATTATTATCATATAGAAGATTATAAAGGAAATAATAAATTTTTTTTAAATCACCGAGGATGGTATGATACTAAACTTTTTTCGTTAGTATTATAAAAAAAAAATTAGATGGATGATCAGGATCAGTGAATCAGTGATCATCAAAACAAATTTTTTACATAATTCTTGGTTCTTATTTTGTCGATTTTAAAACATTTTTTTACAAGCCTAAAGAATATATTTTATTTTAAAGAATTAAAAGAAATGACTAAAAAATGCACTGAAATTAAATCGCCATGTTTCCCCAGTTCATGTTATCGTAATATTTTTGCTCTTGAATTAAGTAGATTTATAATGATACCCTCTTTGCCGACTTATTCTGCTATATAATTATAAATTAAAGTTCTGTATATTATTGTACAAATCTATATAATTAAAAAAATTTGTAACGTTTAGATTACCTGTATAAATAAATTCCAAATTGTGCAACATTACTTCCATTGGCCAGTTTTATTACGTGACGTTAAACAAATTAAAAAAAAGTGACGATAATATAATTCCAGTCAAATCCTGGTGCGAAGCAAACAGGTTACAACTAGTACTAGTTAAAAAAATTTATTCTATAATAAGAGAAAATCTAAAATATTTTCCTTTAACTTACCTATATCACCTTAAAATACAGTATAAATGACAAAAATCTTAGGCCATTTTATTAGTAGTCTCCATTAACAATAAAAGAAATCAGTTGATGACAGACCGACAGGGTTAGGGTTAGGTAAGAAATTAAAGGAAAGGATTAGGAATTAGGGTTAGAAGTAAGTTAGAGGTAAGTGGATTAGGATTTAAAAACTGTCAGTGAAATTAAATGATCCTGTCGATGAAATGATTGTCGGTGAGGCAAAAATTATCTTTTTGACCCTGTACGACATCCTTTTTTGACCCTCCTATATGTAATACAGTATATGCGGGTCAAAAAAATAACACGAGGAGGGTCAAAAAGGTAATTTTTGCGTCGGTGAGACCCACTTTATTACAATTTTGTCGATCATTTGTCGATCATTTATTCAATTTTATCACTTCGCTATAATTACTTCGATTGAAAATTCTACATAATAATAATTTTACAGACAGCTTAACATCCATTTAAATTAAATTTTATCAAAAAAAATTCTTTAAACAGTTCATAAAGTTTTACCAAATTTTATTTTGGTCATTGATCCTTGAATTCCTAATAATATATTTTAGTTTCGCCCGTAAATCTGTGGCTTCGCCCGAAGCTTCAAAGTCATGATCGGCAAATATCTAATTATTGAAAATTTCGGTTCAGTTAAGGTTAACTTTGACAACGTAATTTTTTTAATTTTTTTTTGCTGTAAAACTTTTTTAATATATTTTTTCATAAATTATACTGCTAAAAAAACATTTAGTATAGTTTGCCCAAGTATTTTATGGCTTTTTAACCGTAGCTTCAAAATTAATGTATGATTTATTATATGATCGACGAATGAGATACTATTTATACATTGCGTTTTCATATCAGATATACGTACTGTACCATACAGAAAACTTACTGTACGTTAATATGTTCTTTTATTAATCAAATACAAAATAATTATTGCTGTCTAACGACAATACTTTATTAAATAATTGATTTTTGTAAATGAATAAAAATATTTTTATAAATTATAATATTGATTTGTCTAAAAGAAAATAAAGTATTTTAAAAGATTAGGCCACGCAAAATAATATTTTCAATGTTACGTAAACCAAAAAATATAAATATAATAAAAGTTACCACAGGAGATATATAGTATATCACGATTAAAATTATAATTAAAATTCAAAGCAACGGTGCCTCACCACGGCTACAGGAAGTTACGGAGCAGTTAGTAATATATGTTAATGGTGTTTTAATCTAGAGTTGCGGTTGTATTATTACAAATACAACAATACAGCGTCGTCTGTAACTCTATTTTTAATCTAGTAAAAAACACTAAAATTATTCATACTTTAAGATAAAAAAAAAGGTTTTAATCAAATAAACAAATACTAAAAATTATTAAGTAATAATAAATATGTTGTACTATTTTATTTTGTTGATAATATCGTGTAGGTGAAACGAATTGTTATGCAAGTTGTGCATAACTTTCCCCTTCTTTATAAATGTCACAAATGTGACACCCATATTGCAAGCCACGAGATATTAATTAATAACACCGGAGATGCCTTTCCGCATCAATGTAGTATGCAGTGAATAAAAGGAAAGGAATTACACTGTTTGTTTACTCAATATGCTCCTACCCGTTTCATAATAAATCGTATTTACATAGCTAGTCAAACTGAATACGTATTTTTTTTTTTTTCTTAAGAAAAAAAAAAAAGAAAATATTACAAAAAAGTATTAGTATGTTAAGAATGAATATTAATAATCTTATAAAAATATTTTTTTTATTGATAATTTTATCAATAGAAATTGGACAATCATTAATTCCGCTTGACCGTTTTTCAACAAGTTCAATTCTTATAGATAAAAAATTATTTTTTTTTGGAGGAGAAACTGGTCATAATCTAAAACCATCAACAACATTAGATCAAATATTATATCTCGATATATCAAAACCATTTAATACAGTGAATCCACCATTTGAAGAATTACCAAATACAATTCCATTTGGAAGTTCATATGCAATAGCATTCCCTAGTTCTAAAAAAAATGCAATTTATTTATTTGGAGGAATTACAGTGAATGTAAATACTGATTTAGATGATTTTAAATCAATTTTACATTCATATAATTTAGAAACTAATGAATGGACCATACCGACAACAAGTGGAATTGCGCCTGGAAGAAGAAGAGAAATTAGTGGTGTTATTAATAATAACACTGGAAAATTTTATGCTTTTGGTGGACTTAGTGATCAATTTACTGGAACTCCTAATAATTCCATAACATTGAATGATATGAATATATTTGATATTAATACTTTAACCTGGTCAAAAGGCTCTACAATAAATGCTCCACTTCCTCGTGCGGACTATACTGCTACTTTGTTATCTAATGGAATTATTGTCTTTATTGGTGGAAGAGAAACTAATACTCTTAGTGATGTTGACATAAATCAGGTAAATAAGTTAAATATTACATATTTCTAAAACTATATTATTTAAGAATTAATTAATTAACAGTAAATTTCAATTTAGCTTGCTCTTTATGATACGAAAGTTGACAAGTGGTCATTAATGGTAAAATTAAATATTTTATTTAATGAAAATTATTCTTTAGATTCATTAATTTTTCTTTTTAGACGGCACGAGGTGTTACTATGGAAAATCGTTTTTTACATTCCGCAGTTTTAAGTAAGTAATATAGTTTATACAAATTTAAAAATAACAATTAGTAAGATCCATTTTTTTCTCTTGTTTTAATAGCACCAGATGAAAAAATAATTATTTTTGGTGGACGTAAAGTTCCTAATGATGATCCAGTTTTAAATCAACTTGCTGTATTAAATACAAAGACGACACCATATGAATGGTCAATTCCACAAGTTCCCGCCATAGGTAATATTCCTTTAACAACTTCTCAACATTCGGCTACATTAGTTGGAAATTATATGTTTATAAATTTTGGTAAGTTTATTAATATAATTTATATTCAGTCATTTAAGTATATTGATTAATTATTTACTGTATAATTTATGTACTAGGTCTAATAACTCCAATTACTAATCCTCAAATACAGTTACCATTTTTTTATATTCTTGACATAAGAAATTTTACATGGGTAATACAATTCGAACCTGAAAAATCACCAATTGATACTACCAGTGTAAATAATTCACCAACTAACTCAACTAACTCACCTGATTTACCTGTGGAAAAATCTGATAATGGTAAACAAATTGGTATTATTCTTGGAACTGTTGGTCTCAGTATTGGTATTGGCACTGTTGTTGGACTTTTAGGTTATAAATATTATAAAAAACAAAAATATAAGCATGCTATACCTACTGCTGGGAGTCCAACTATTTAACCAAAAATTATAAAACAAATATTTTAAGATTTTATACACCCTTCTTCATATTCTGAATATTCCGATTCTTCAAAATAATAGTAAACGTGCCATAGTACCCACGGCTGGGGAAATTCAAAACTAAATATACTAATTGACCTATAAATTTTATATTTATAATATTAAAGGATTTTGATTAATTTTATAATAAAAAAAAAATGTGTTTATAGTAATTAATTAATTATCTAAGTGATTGATTTTAGCGCAACATGCAAAAATTTTTATTCTGGGGCAAATTTTCACTCTCTCTTATATCAACGTTGCAAAATATTTCTGAAGAGTTGAAGACCGTTTTATCTGTAGATACTTAAACTTCAATCATCATTGAGATAGATGTTTCTATACCTTTTTACAGTTATCATTGGAGTGGCCCTTGGGATAGCTTTTTTGTTGATCAAATGCCTTGAAATTGATATTTGGGACACTTCAAGACCATCTCGGAATTGGAAAATTTACCGGTTACTTCTTTTGGCAATAATATGAATATACAGCAATTGCTCTCGGTGATGATCCACTGTTTATACAAATAAATAAAGCAAATGATATGTTTAGATCATTGATTTTGTTATATTTTTCATTGTTTCAAATGACCTATAAGACATAAGAAATATAATAAAATGCCCATATTTGTGCCATAACTTTTTAAATTTTGATCGGTCTTGAAATTTCAGAGCTTGCTGTAAAAAAAAAATCAATCGTGAGGTACAAATTAAAATTTTTCATTTAACGTACTTCCGATTCAAACAAAAATCCAATTCCTTTCCTCTTGTAAAAAAAAAAATATTAGTTGTAGATGTTTCTAAGTATTTAAGGATTTCTGATTTGTCAGTTATTAGGTAAAAATAATGTTTGTACAGTCAAGGGAAGAGTAAAGAGAAGCCGTTTATTTATTAGAACATGAAAATGTACCACGAGAAGAATGGGTGGAAGGAAGTCCACAATAATCCACAGGAATTCGTCCCTCCCTCAACTGTACTCGGCCCTCAAGTTTATATTAAGGAACTTCCTCGTCCGAAAACGCGTTTCAGCTCAGTGTTTCCATGCCCACGTAGTCTCGCCACTACTCATCGGCTTTAAACTCGTTAAAACCTTCTCAGAACTCGTCTGCTGGATTAGCATGGAGTACACCAGCACCCTCTTAAAGAACTTACTTGCAATTTTTATAGACAACTGAACTGTTTTAAATAGCAAATTTATCGATATTTTTCGTCAAAAGTGACTATGAAAATTGCATGAATGGCCTATTAAATAATAATACTATCAGCTATTAACATACTTATTTAACCATTCAATAATAAATAAGTATTTATTTATTTTATTTTTTATATACAGCAACAAATTCAAATCGCCGTTAACACGGGTCACCGTAATTATTGATCAATTAATAGTTTATTTGTCAAGAAAACAAATAGGAATTAAGAAATTTAACGTTGCCCTTTTTAGGGTCCGCTAATAAGATACAACATGATACCTCCTCCAACCTCCCAATAAGTACGCGTATGAGGAACCTTATCACAATGTAAGAGAAGATTTAACGGCTAACCTTCATTATAATTTAATGTCATTAAATTATAATGATTCGGTATCCCGAGATGACGGTAGGTGTGTTGTCACTTATTAGTAAGGAACAGGTCTCTTACCTCCATCTTTATCAAACCATGTAAATTATATCAGATATGATACTAAAGCAAACGCAACTCTCGCATAGCACTATACAACACCAAAAAAATTTCTAGCCAGCCCAAGGGAAGGGAGAGGGTGGGTGTGCGAGAGAAACAGAAGGATATTAACCCAGCAAAACAAAAAATAATATATAAAAAAAGTTAAAACCATAAAATATAATTAAAAAGAAACTTTTTAAAAGAAAAAAAGGAGATAGAAAACTACGAAGCGGAAATAAAAAGTAGAGAGAGAAAGTTTATTTGACCATTTGTTGGAAATTATGAGTGAGAGGGAAGAGAAGGAGCGGGAAGAACAATAAAGTCGTTCCGATGGGTAAAAAATATATTGTTATTCATAGTTCAATAGTTGAGATTGTAAGTAAATTTAAACGTGTGTAATATTTTAAAGTCCGCTTATAAGATTTGCTTTTATAAAATGGGCTGTTTGCATGAGACGGTTGAGTCGTGCTATTTGATTTCTTTATTCTGAGATGATCGGTAATCAATCCAGGTCAACGTGATATAAAATAAAAAAAAATAAAATTGATTTTTATTTAATGCGCGTGGACATTTTCCCTACAGCCTAACGCTGGCCGTATGATCACGTGTTCGGGCATAACTCTGCATAACTCTGCCCAAACTTGTCGTGCAAGTGGAAGGGAAATCGTGCCGTAACCGTATAATGACAGTATTTATAATTTAAAGAGAATTAACTTTTATCTAAGATTATGGACTTCGAGTTTACAGTACTTTATATTTTAATCAATTAATTTTAAATTATATCAAAATTAAAAAATGTGGATTTGTAAGCCGTGATGGCGTATCTTTCATGGAATTCTAGAATTTAAATCGGAATAAATCTAATGTATGGTAGTTGTAATTAAAGTTTATAACCAAGATAAGAGCATTATGAAAGTTTCATTCTTTCCAAAGTTAAAGACAAAAAAAAGTTAAAACTGATAATACGACTTAGTGAACTTACAGCATATTTCGTATTACAACTTTAATACGGCATTTTCGTAATTTTGAGTCGTATCCGAAATAGGATTGCAACCCAGGTTGTAATCCGAAAATGCCGTAATTATTACTTACGGCGACCAACCTTAATGTGCTCCGTATACGTATACACACCCGCCGTAGTACTCACTAATGCATGCCAGATAATCAGAAATTTGCCAAAAAGCGTGAATCATTTAAATTAAAGCTTATAAAAATATAAAGTTACCTATGTGACAGCTTGATTAAAAGAATGATTCTTATCTTATAAATAATCATTTTTTGAGTATGTTGCGGTATCTTATCATAACTGGATTGATCAGAAACTATAAAGTACTATAAGATATTTTGTAAATTTGTACTTAAAAAATAAAACAGATAGAATCACATTGCAGTGCATTCATACCTACTATCTGCACCACGCGAATACAACATAAATTTTCAGATTAAAAAACGATTAGCCGAGGGCCTTAACCGATTAATCATCGATTAAAAAAAAATATAGAATTTTTTTTGGATGCAAATTATATCAATTTGTTTTTACTCATATATATTTAGTGGTAAGGAAGTCATATTAATTAATCTTATCATAAAAACATTCATAAAAAGTTCGGTTATTAAAGTTTTAATTCTGAGAACACATGACCGAAATCATACACCCCGGGCAGACCGAATTATGATTTAGATAATTTTCCGATTTCTGCGTCTTTAATCAGTTAATTAATCGATTAACGTTAATCGGTTCTAACCTCTAAAAGAAATTTACATAACACAAGCAATTTGAACCTCAATACTGTAACATAAACTAATCTAAATTGCTAAATATGGGAGTCGCTCAAAAATCCTGAAAATCAATAGATTTCAGCAAGATATACAATCCCGACATTCATAGATCATAATCATTCATAATCTTATAAACTAGGTCCGAAGCGTTATAATCACATGATCGTCATTTATAATATAAATAAAAAGTATAAAAACTAATCGATTATTCTTTTACAAACAAAACCGCATAACCTATTTATTGACACACGATATACTAGAATATGATTGGAATTTAAACGCGTGCGGACAGACAAGAATTCAGAATGGAGTGTACGCTTCGGACAATAAAATTTCAAAATTTTTTATTCCTGAAAATCATTATCTCGACATTTAGTGATGCCGACTTAACTGAGTTAGTGTAATAAAGTTTAAATGATAGTTTGTTAAAGTTAAAATTAACTTTTGTATACAATACGATAACAATACATTCTAGCCATTATAGAATAATGACAAAATGTAGAAATTTTTAAATGAAAAGTCTCTTTGTAATAAAATTCATTTTAAATTTATCAGTCTTCTGTATGCTGATACAATAAGTTAAAACAATTTCAACAACGTTGCTTTTTTACTTTAATTATAATTCTGTTAAGAAATCTATCAATAGTTAAGTCAGCATTACTATTAAAGACAGAAGAAAAGTTAAAACTGATAATATTCTAATAACACTAAAATCGACAGCCTCAAGAATAATACCAATTTGATGAATTAGTTTTCGCGGCGCAGCCGGGAAAATCATGATCCACGTGAAATAACATTTATATCACGGTTCCGACATAGTAGAACTTTCATTAAAATTAATAATGATAGACTTTAGAGCAGTCATCCCGCCCCGCTTCTAAAAATAGATTTTACTAATTAAACGCGTCCCAACCCGTCCCAACTCGTGACCGTGGAAACAACACAGTGATGGCTAAGGGCGTGACTATACTGGTGACAAATAAAATCTATTTTTAGAAGCGGGGCGGGGTGACTGATCTAGACGTTATTCTAATATTGTTAGATTTTTTATCCAATATTGATAGACTTTTATCCATTTTTTTATACAAACATTACCCGTGGGAATATTAAGAAAAAGTATAATAAATATTATAATAATAAATTTACTAAATTATAAACATAATTTATATAATTTCAGAATGTAAAATCAATCGTCGGTGGTGCAGCATTTTAAAGCAGAAACTTCTAGAATTGACCATTTATGTGGTATTTGTTTTTTGTATCTGATACAGTAAGTTGATTTAGAAGTTAGAAGTGGTCCATCATATGCATCAATCCTACCAAATAAGTAATCTTTCACCTAGGTGTTATTAAAACAACTTATTAGGCGTAATTAGTTTATTATTCAAAGAAACTATATTGACGCAAAAAGACAAATTTAGGAATTTATACAAGCAATTTAAAGTTATTACATTATAAGTTAGTAAAGTAGACTTTTAGGCCTTGTCCGACCATTTTCCGAATACCATTTTCCTGAATATACCTTTTCCCGAATCCATTTTTCTGAATGCCTATTTCCAGAAATAGATCATTTCCTGAAACTCCATTTTACCGAATGTCAATTTCCCGAATCAATTTCTGGAATTATATGAAACATCCAATTTCCCGAATTCTTTTATCCTGAATTATTTTATCCCAAACTCCAATATCATGAACCCTGATATTCTGAATGGACATTTTACTGAATTTAATAATATTTTGTATAATTTTACATCATGAATTAGAATTATTAAACCTTTATTTTATTTAGTATACTAATCCATAAATTATATATAATGTATATAAATATAATATGTAATAAACTAACTTGTATAAAACAAATACTTTAAAATAAATAATGCAAA